>JASCZW010005321.1:0-246526 GCA_034211315.2 Aedes japonicus
CCATCTGTTATTCGTTTTAGTAGCCCTGCGCTACAACATCAACTACCATCTGCCGAGCTTTCAGCTGCAGTCCATCGAAGCCATCGGAGTCGAGGTCGAAACGCGCCAGTTGGGAGAGGTTCCGACAACACGTTGACGACAACATCGATTCGATATGCACCTTGATTCGGTTGATGACATCGAACGACAGCTGCAGAGCATCGAGCAAGCGATCTCCCAGGCCCGGGAGCAACATGTACCGGTGATAGATCAGGTGAGTGACTCTATACTCATTGATAGACCCACTAAAGATTTAATACAATTGCGAAACGCCATTCGAAGGCAATACCAGCGAACTGGTTTGCCAACGCTCAAACGTCAATGCAATTGACTGACAAAAATTAATAAGGCCAGAATGGTGGACCTTAAGAATAACAATTTTGCCAACAAGATCCGCTCTCTCCCAGATTGTGCAAAGCCGTTGTGGAAGTTGACCAAAATTTTAAAAACTAAGCTAAGGCCCATTCCACCGTTGATCCCATTAGACAGCAATGGCTCTAAGGATCGATTGATAACTCCTGCAGAAAATGCTGCTGAGATAAGTCAACACTTCGTCAGTTCCCATAATCTCGGAAAAAACATCGTCAGTCCACATGAAGCTGCCGTGAGCGCGCTTATCACTAACATCTATCTAAGCCCCAACGACTTCACAGAGAAGTTGGAGATCTCAGCTGACGAATTGTTGACTTATATCAAATGCTCAAAGAACATGAAGGCCCCAGGTTTCGATAACATCTTGAACTTGGAGCTCAAGCAACTCAGTTCTATAACCATCTGGTGATTTTTTTTTTAATCATTGCCTCCGACTTGGCTACTTCCCCACGTGTTGGAAGTCAGCCAAAGTCATCCCCATCCGGAAACCTGGGAAAGATCCTTCATGTTCCAAGAGCCATAGGCCCATCAGCCTTCTCTCAGGATTATCCAAGCTATTTGAGAAAGCGATCTACCGTCGGCTTCTTTCATCCGCCGACGAGCTGGAAATTCTTGCTCGACGAACAATTTGGCTTCCGACGTGGTCGGTCGACAATTCACCAACTTAACCGAGTCATTAACATCCTCAGACGGAACAAGTCTGTTTCAAAATCATCTGCCATGGCACTTCTCGACATCGAGAAGGCCTTTGATAACATGTGGCACGATGGCCTGGAGTACAAGCTAAAACGATACAATCTACCTTTCTTCCTGGTGAAGATAATTAAAAAGTATCTGTCGGACAGAACATTCCGTGTTTCGCTGCAAGGTGCAGTTTCCGATGCACAGGAGATTTCCCCGGTGTTCCGCAGGGAAGTATACTAGGTCCACTTCTGTTCAATCTATTCACCTCGGACATACCCCTGCTCCCTGAAAATGGATCTCTGTCGTTGTTCGCCGATGATACCGCAGTCGTCCACAATGGTAGGGTAATAAGAGCGCTTACAGCGAAACTGTAGCGAAGCTTGAATGTTCTGTCTGAATACTTCACCGATTGGAAGATCTGTATCAATGCGGCGAAGACCCAGGTCATCCTATTTCTGCACTCCAACTCTCCCAAACTTGTTCCACCTGAGGATTGTAGAATAAGCCTAAACAACACAACGGTGGAATGGGCCAAATCAGCTGTCTATTTTGGCGTTAAAATAGACAGCAAGCTTATCTTCAGGGAACAGGTTGACAAAACTGTGACAAAGTGTAGCGTTCTGTTGAAGCTACTGTACCAATTGATCAACAGAAGGTCTACATTATCCCTGAAAAACAAGCTTGCTGTCTACAAGCAAATCATACTTCCAGTCATCGAGTACGGCATGCCAATCTGGGAGAGTTGCGCTAAAACACATCACCTGAAACTTCAGCGTGTTCAAAATAAGTTCCTCAGGATGATCCTGAACACCCTCCGAGGACAAGAACATCTGAGGTCCACCGTCTGGCCGAGATAAAAATGCTCAACGATCGCTTTAGTGAGTCTATCAATCGGTACAGGACACGCTGCCTGACATCGGATCACCAGATCATTCGGAATCTGGTTCCCCACCCCTAGGATCTTCAAATTGTAGTTTTAGTTATAGATTAGGTAGGTTATCAAATTTTAAAAATACCAATGCCCCAACCAATGAACTGAAAAAAATAATTATAACACAACACACACGTAACACATAAAACACATAAAAGATTAGCCAAAGCTGAAGAGCCCAATGGGATAAAACACTTAATTTGTAAAATTAGTATATAAGACAGAGAATGGATAAATAAAAATCAATTTTACTAATAGAAGGAAAGCTGAAACTATTCTAGTTACCGCTGGCTGCGGCGTTAGGTACCATATTTCATGAAAAGGTGAGAATTACAACAAAGGCAACGAAATTTCAATTAAACAAACTCTTCAATTGGGCAAATCGTTTTGGTCGCCCTGAAAAAAAAACGGGTTGTATTAATTGTCGGGGGGAACATGGTACGCGATCAAATTTTCTTCTCGGTCTTTTCAAGTAACAGGATGGCCTGAATAATTGGAAGGAAACCACCCTAAGAAATTGTCAGAACAGAGAAAATCAGGATTTACATATAGATAGACGCGGCTCGACCATTTTATCCGGGCTCTTCAAGTTACGCCATGTTGAGACGGTGCGTTGTAATGCTATTTTCATTACTCGATTAGCTCATAAGATATTAATAAAACAAACTCTTTAATTTGGCAAATTGTTTTGTTCGCCCTGAAAAGGGCGGGTTTCATCAATTGTCGGGGGAACGCGATCGAAATTTGTATGGCCTGAATATTTGACAGGAATCCACTGTATGTACTGCCATTGTCAGCTGCTTTTTAAGTCACGACCAGCTGGGCACTGCTGGGTACCGCCAGCTACTGCTGCCGCGACCAGCATCAATTAATTGAGAACCAAGTGCAATAAGATTGCAAAAACGATGAATGAGAATAATGAACGTCGGTTGATGAAACGTATTCCGGGAAAAGTCTGCAAATTTCTTCGAAAACAAGATGATTAATTTGTTGTTGTATTTTCCTCTAAAGTTCATATAAATTCTATCATTTAAGTTGAAACAGAATACTATTTTGTTAATGTATATCCGAAATATGCGCAATAGTCCATGTTCCAATTCTAGCTGGGCCACACTTTAAGCATAAGGGAGCAAAACCCTTAATATTCGCTTCAATCGAATTTCCTTCCACGATTAGATTAGCTTTGCAGAACAGAATCATCCATTTTGAACCATCAATGACCAACCGATTGAAGGCTGAAGGTTCACAGATGATCCAGCGTAGCAAAAATAAATCCCAATTCAAGCATCAAAGGCAGATTTGACAATATAAAATTAAAATCGATAGTGGAATCCAATTTCCAAAGTGCTTTCGAAATTTTTAGTGCAGAGCAAAATAATAAAAGCCACCACAAAGTCGGAGCTCACATCTGCTCTTTTGAATTAACTTCAGTCAAATGAATCACGAACCATCACGAATGCTCCATCGCAAAATGACAACACTAATCGTGCAAAATGTTCCAGTAAACATCATTGCACAAGCAATTGTCGAGGGCAGGGGGCTTTTCTAGCCAGTTCATCAACATTGTTCGTGTACTTCAATACAAACAGCCTTTCGTTTTGCTAAACTTCGACATTCAAGGCGACATTTTATAATTATTAAATTCAAACTCACTCGTGAAATTGCTGAGAGTCGAAACACGAAAATGTATACTAGTGATCCTCATAGTAAGAGATATGCGGAAGCAGCCATTTTTGAGCCAATCGTGCAGCGAGAGCTGTCAAATCTGAGCCAATCGTGCAAATTTTGCACTGTGGCAAGTGTTATCAGCCTCTGTGAGTAAAATAAACACCGTTGCCAAATCGTTGAATCGAATTTCCGCATATCTCTTGCTACAGTTGCTTGAACAAAACGATAAAGCTGATCACGCTCACCTTCTGAATGGCACATCGCATCGAGATGTCATAATTTGTTATAAAATCAGATTTTTAAAGGGTTAATGAACTTTACTAAAGGGATACATACACGGTGAAAAATTTCATCGGTGCGCTTCAAATTGCCCGGCGGCGCACAGTGGAACGAACCTAGGGTAGTATCTCTGGAGAAGTTTATTATGATAAAATAGGCTATCTTTTTGAACCATTAGAGTGATGATGTATCCACGTATTAGGGTGATCCAAAATTTATTCAGATTGTGCACAAAAAAGTTTTTGTTTTCACAAAAGTTGTAAAACACACTAAAAAAACAACTTTGTCGAAGACAGCAACTCGCTATCTCTAAACGTTGACGAAATATGATGCATTATTTATGAAAAGCCCTTAAAAATCAGTTTTTGGTAAATAATTTTGTAAGCAATCATTATAAGGCTTTTATATATTCTACAAAGTTACTAACTTTAGTAAAACGCATATTTTTGTTGAGGATTGTGTAGCGCTATGATGTATATTAGAAGAGTTATTGAAGATTTTAGGTAAAATTTAGTCACTTTTTCAATAACTTTAACTTAAATTGAGGCAAGTTGTGGCAGATCAAACATCTCTCGAGTGATTATACCTACTTTCAGCTACAAAATCCATAAACTTTTGTTAGGAGATATTCGGAGGAACTGTGAGATCGGAGTTAAAACAAATGTCACCATTGGTGATTCATAATTTATTATGGAACCAACGAAACGATAATACACCAGTTGTTAGAGATGATGTCAGTGTAGTGGTAAAGTTCCATGTCTCATGAATAACAGTTGGTGCTGGTTTCAAAATGCACACACATTAACACAACATACGTCACAGTTGCAATGATTGCACAGCATAGGCAACATTTTCTGTTTGAATATGAGAAATCGATCAAAAGTCAACCAGGATGATTTGGTTAAGCTTAGGTAGTAGGCGGTGCTTTTGGTTATCAGTGTTATGAAGTGAACGGTTGATATTTTATCCAAGAAATTCTAAAATTATAAATGGAGTCCGAAAATTATTATTCTTCCTCAGCTAAGTACACAGCTTGGCTTGAAAAGGTGTCGCTTTCCCAAAAATCATGCAAATTTTTCAATATTTGTGAATATCTAGAAAAAATTGACAAACGATCGCTGTTTCTGATTTGGAAGGAGACTGAGGGCAACTCAATAGAAAAATGCGACGCTGTTGTTCAGAAAATTATTTGTTTATATAACATTGACATCGATTTTAAGCCAGACATTCGATCAGAAATCTCACAAATTGTGATACATCTGTGCAAATATTTCGAAAAACTTTGGTTGAGACATAATCGAACGTTGACGCGTGTGTTCGATAAGCATGCTGAATATTTTGATCAGCTGTTTCAATTGCCTGATGGGCTTCTCTCAAAATTGCCATCTACATCCAAAGGGAATAAGCGTGGTCGGAGGGCAAAACCATTTGACGAGTGTTCAGAAAGCGTTAAAAGGCAAAAAGTTTCCGAGTTGCTGGAAAATTATGAAGCAAGTGAGCTGTGTTACGCTGCTCAGATGAGTTTTCGTGGTTGTAACAGAAAATATGAAGCTTCGGTGGTTCGAGAGGCAACGTGCACTACTCCTTCTCGAGCGCAGAAAATAGTTTCTGTTCTCAAGGAAGCAGAACGGCCCAAAATTGTTCCATACTCGGCAGATGAAGCACTTGCAATGATTTTAGACGTAAACACGACTAAATCACAGTACAACAAAGTCAGAAAAGGTTCTGTAGCAAGAAAGGCTGTATCCAAGTTACTGCAAAGTTCAGAAAGCTAATCAAAATTGCTACCCGTGTAGCAGAGGAATTTCAGTAACCGAAACATCGATCATAGTGAAGCTTCAGAATCTATTAGATCACACAGCAACGAGAATTATTATTGCGAATCAAGATAAACTAGGCAGTTTTTCTCATACTGAGTTACTCAACGTTACAATGACAGTCAAATGGGGATTCGATGGCAGCTCGGGGCATTCCGAATATAAGCAGCTATTTAGTTCTGATGATGCATCCAGAACGGACTCGAGCATCTTCGTAACATCCATTGTTCCGATCAATGTTCAGAGTCTGATGGAAAGTTCATCTTTCAGAATCCTCTACTCGTAGAACCGGTATTGTCGTCTGCTCCGTATTCATATGATAAATGAAACTGCAGGAAAAAGATTATGTCGACCGTCAAATCAGCAGACACAATAGCAGCGTGACACTGCTACACTGCTGAGCATTCCTGGGTACCGCCAGCTGATGCTGGGTACCGCCGGCTACTGCTGACAATGCTGGACACCGAGCGATGCTGCTGGGTGCGAGCGAAGCACCAGGTGCCATCGCCCACCGGGAGATCCGCGCAGCTCCAATGCTGCCGAACGAATGAGGCATATTTGTTCGGAAATGTGTCTTTTATGATGGCATCGGGTACCATTGCATGAACAAAAGGAAGTATCAACTAAAGCAATGTGAATCAAATTCATTAAAAGGGGAGGGGAATCTGATGTTTCGCCAAACACTAGCGTGAAACAGAATCTACCTCTCGAGAACAAAGAATAAGAAGAAGAAGACGATGGGAGACGTCTCTTGCTTAGATTTGGAAACTGTGCTAGGAAATTTGGTTAATTTACTCTGCGAATCGAAATTATAAGACATCACCTTACATTTACGTTATTTTTAATAAGTTAATGTTAAAAATCAATTAACTTGATTACTAAAACTCATACGTAGAATTATTTCCAATCAATTGGTGCAAACGATATGAAAATCGTTTATGCAATGACTCAGTTATTATCGCTCAAAATCTCCAAAACGACCCGTAACGCGGTCGATTTCAGAAATTTTAGAACGGCGCCCCAGTATAGAAATGAAAGACGTAGTCCTACGTCAAAAAATTCGATATTCACTTATCTGAAATAAGCACTGATTTTCTCATTTACTTGCACTGTATAAAACGAATTGCTCTGACACTTTTTTACAACCAAGTACGGTCGACGACGGGTGAGAAGCTAATACTGAAAAAGTGTGCCAAACAAGTTTGTCAATGAGAGAGAAACGTCATTCAATCATCTGGCCCGTAGCAGCAGCAGCTGAGCAGCTGGAAGGCACACTCAATTCTACTCGGACTTGGAGAAAGGCATTCTCCATCCATGCAATCTTTCCTTATAAGGATGCTGAAAAAAACGCGCCAAAACATCCGCGCACAAAGTCAGTACTAGCATAAGCTGAGAGGATAGGAGAGAGCATTTATTTGAGTGTGTGCGCAGCGTTCGCAACATACCAGAGAAGCATACGCAAACGATTTCGCCATCGCCACTGACGATACACGAGCGACAAAGCAGAAGAAGAATGTACGCTGGCTGTACGTTCGAACTCTCTTGACACTAGCGGGCCGTCCAGGACTAGTAGCGGCGCAGCCGAAAAAATTTTCTTGTTGAAAGCGTTTTTAGATGAAAAGTTAAAACCAATTTTGGGCTCTGGGGGGAGGGGGGGTTAACTCTAAACCCCCCCTCCGTGGTTACGCCACTGGGTTTGTTACTTCCTTGCTAAGCCAACTCCGATTGTTTAAAGGTCAACTCTGAGTAACTAGGATATGCTTCCTGTGTACAACAACAAGCTTGTATTAAAAAAAATGAAAGTACTGTCAATGACAAAATCAAGTTATCAATTTAAAATGGATACATAAAATGAAAAAACTGCCAAGCGTGGGATTTGAACACTAGTCCTTGGCGTGATAGATTTGAAGCATCTTTACTATCAAATCCGATTGTTGAGTAGTTAACTCTGATTATCTATGATTTGCATCCCGTGGGCAGTGAAACCACTATCTTGTATATCAAATTCATCGTTATGAAAAAAAAACATGTTTTGCAAAACATGGTTGGTGTACTGTAATTTCAACACTATATAGAACTGCCCATAAAATCTTATTCTGTTATGTTTTATAAATGTATGGAACAATGGTTTTGAGAACAATAATACAGTATTCATCACTTGCAGCAGCGAAGAAGGTATTTTTAGCTCGACCGGTAGTCAGAGTGATAAATTGAATAAAAGAGATCACTAATCGTTCCGAAATTGACATGTTTTGCAAAACGTTTATATTACATTTATAATACAAACAATACAAATCATACTAAAAAGATGTTTTGTGTGCTACTTGGGATTGGGTTAATTAAGAAAGTCCCTCATGGAATAAATGTCACACTCGTTTCTCTTAATACTGAAAAAATAGGTACACGAAACCGAATTCCGAACGCTTCATCACTTATTTAATAACATTAACGTTTGGCATTTGAAACTCAATCAATTCAGAGTGAACACGTTCGCTTTGGCTTCAAAGTTAAAAGAGAATCGTTTTCCGTAGGTCCACTGTCTATTGTACCCTTCAGAGTTCCATCTCGTTCGTGTAATCAAACGAACAACCAACGCCGCATCGTTCCGGCAATGGTGCATCATGCAGTGGACAAAGAATTGGTGCGCTGGTCGTGAAAATGCAAATTTTTAAATTAAAATTGAAATTAACACTACAGAGCGAGCGCAACGTTCGGACGAGGTTCCAGATCCCATGAACGATGCAATAACCGCATACTCGTGATGACACACACAGAGCAATACTTGTGTGCAGTAGAGGAGAACGTGTGAAGTTACTGGGATGGGATCATTTTCCTGGAACCGTGGTACTGCACCTACGTTATGCATTGCAATGTGTGTACATACTTGCTGGAAACGCTATGAAAATGATAATACGATTGCTGGGAAGGTTTGCTTTGCCGTAGGTGTTCAGTAATGAAAAGTAAATTTTAATTCTTCACTCTATAGGTAACCAGCGAGCCATCCGTCCCTTACATCTTCTACGCAATTCACCGAATTCCAAGCATGAGATGACGATCGATGCTGGAATCCCGATTGGATTCTTTTCAGCTTTATTTGAAAAATGTATCGTCTGTCCTTGCCTGCAGCCAGTCAGTGCAGTCCGATAACAGTAAGTACAAAAGAAAGAAAGAGGAGACAGTTGAGCACCAAATTCCATTGAAAATTGAACTCCAATCCCATTTCATCCAATCTCGTATTCATACGATAAAAATAATCTAAATCATCTTGACTCTTGGGAACGAATCCCAGCTGGAGCGTACAATGGTTTACTTACACAATGGTGCACAGTCGAATAGAAAAGAAAAGGAGATTCCCACCCACGCGCCCACCCGAATGCATTGGTACTGGAGCAGATTCCAGCCGTTCGTTCGTTACCAACCTACATATGCACAGTGCGACGCTTTTCGGGCGGATAAAGAAAAAGGAACGGAAGCGTAATAAAACTTAAATTTATCGCCATCCTGGACACTATTTTACAGCCAAGACTCAGGTTTTTATTTTTTTTATATTTGCTGTAGCAGTTTCATTCTCCACCGGGTGCACAAAGGACACGCTTCAACGATTTCCATGTAACTAAAGCTAATCCGAACCCCATTACCTCGCCACCCTTTTCGTTACTCCCAGCCGACCGGCATCAGAACAATCGGTTTGTTGAGTCTCTAGGGCTGTCATTGTCCTTGTTGGTGATGTGCTTTTTGATGCCCGAGTGGGTACGGGGATTTTCGCTCCACTTGGGATACAACATGCTGTTGGAAATTTTCCACCTGCCGGTCAGTAGCATCCGATCTCGGTCTACGCGCTGCTGTGGAGCTTGCCGCTTCTCATTGCGTTGAATGAATCTTTATGCGCTTGGATGTTGCACACAATGGAAAGTATTTGCATTGTTTATTCTGTTAAATGGTTGAGAATTTTAAATCAGACGTTAGAGTCGGAGAGTGGCTCGTTGTTCAACACTTACTTTTCATTCGGTATCTGATGCGAGAATAATCGATGCGGGATTACCATTAACTGATCTCAAAACTCTTAGGTCTTGCAGAAGGCAACCCCGAGCGTGGTAGTAAAGCAAATTTTTTAATTCATCAAATTCTCGACAACCCTAGAGCATTTTTTTTTCAATAGGTCGTAAGTAATAATGTAAACAAAAATTATGTTTTTCACGAAATGATAGTTTGTGTACTTTTCAATATGAATTACACAACATAATATAAATTACATAATATAAACACAACATAATATAAATTGCAGCTATAAAGGGTGCTCCGATAAAAATTTGGATAAACAGTAGTGTATGTGAGTTGAACAAAGTTTTTATTAACAAGTTAAATTCTTTTCCTTTTTCAAGTTCAGTTAATACAGAATACAGGAGAAATATTCAGCTAAGACGTGCCTGGGTAATTCAGTGATTATCCGTTCTGCTTACTGAGTAAAGGGTGTCCACGATGAAATTGCCACACTATGAAATTGCTCTAACTTTTTAACCGTTGGGTAGAATTTAATGAAAATTTGAGTGGATTTAGTTCATAGTGCATTATTTACATCCTGCAAGTTTTAAAGTCCTGTAATCAAAACTCGCGGAAATGGAGTCGAAAGAATAGCTCGTGCGTGATAAAATCTTGCGCATTCATCACGAGAACAAGGATCTCTTGCATCGTTCCATCGCTAAAACGTTGGGAATCGCGAATTCCACGGTGTCGCGAGTGATTAAGCGGTTCGAGGAACAGTTGACCACCGATCGGAAGCCCAGAAGTGAAGGAAAAGTATTCTGTACAACACCAAAAATCACAACCGCGTAGTTGGGGCCTTCAACCGAAATCCGAACGCCTCCGTTCGGGATGTGGCTAAGAGGGCTGCACTTAAGCCGAAGTTTTGTCCAGAAGGCCAAAACTAAGGCTGGGCTTCGAACGTTCAAGGTACAAAAGGCCCCTAATCGCGACGAGAAGCAGAACAAGTCCGCCAAAACTCGTGCCAGGAAGTTGTACCTCAACATGCTGACGAAAGTTGAATGCTGCATCATGGACGACGAAACATATGTGAAGGCCGACTTCAAACAGATCCCCCGCAACCTGTTTTTCACGGTCAAGGATAAGTTCAGCGTTCCGGAGCATGTCCGCACTCAGAAGATGTCTAAATTTGCGAAGAAATTCCTGGTTTGGCAAGCCATCTGCACGTGCGGGAAGCGGAGTGCACCTTTCGTGACCCAGGACACGATTTTGTTGTTGTTGTTGTTGTTGTTGTTGTTTATTAATGACATTTTACATCCATCGGATGCACGATGAACGGACAGGTGTACATAAAAGAGTGCCTCCAGAAGCGGCTGCTTCCTCTCCTGAAGGCCCACAACGTCCCAACAATCTTCTGGCCGGATTTGGCCTCATGCCACTTCTCCAAGGACGTGCTGAAATGGTATGCGGACAATAAGGTCAATTTCGTGCCGAAAATGTTCAACCCTCCCAACACTCCGGAGCTCCGCCCCATCGAGAAGTACTGGGCAATTATGAAGCAGCACCTTCTTAAACGACCTAAGGTAGTGAAGACAGTCGAGGAACTGAAGAAAGTATGGGTTTACATGCAAAAAACGGTTGATTCACAGGTTGTGCAGAATCTTATGGCCGGGGTTAAGGCCAAGGTGCGGGCATTTGCGTATGGACTGTAAATAAAATACGAGTAAAATTTTAAAATGAAGTTTAATAGTTATTTCTCAATCCCTGAAATTTGATGGCAATCGGATGAAAACTCGAATTTTGCGAATCAATTTTGTGTGTGGCAATTTCATCGTGGACACCCTTTATATGGTCGAGAGTTCAATCCCAGGCCCGTCCCCTTCCTTGCTATTTGCCACTTGCTTCTTTCTATCACCACTAGATTTAAAACAAAGCAGTCTACTGCCCTTTAATTGATCGCTTCCCTTACCACAGTGAATCCATGATCTAT
Organism: Aedes japonicus; assembly: GCA_034211315.2. Lineage (NCBI taxonomy): Eukaryota > Metazoa > Arthropoda > Insecta > Diptera > Culicidae > Aedes > Aedes japonicus. Next base: position 11,762 of record JASCZW010005321.1, read on the forward strand.
AAATAAACCTGCCTCACTAACACAAATCTATCCTTCCCCTGATAATTGTGGAGGCGCAGAGGTAAACACGGTCTCTAACCAACGATTGTCAGACTAATCATCCTTCCCCTCCTCTCCAAAGTCCGTGAGGACGTGGCCGGCGCCGGTGTTGATCTATTAATAGAATGAACTAGTGAACTTGTACATTGAAGATCTAAAGCTACTCCCAAGCTCCATCTATGTCGTTCTCTGTGCGATTGCATTAGTTCTGATCGGTAACGGAGTAGCAACTACGAAACGAACGGTCTTTAAAAAAAGGGCAAATATCCAGCTAAGCTTCCTTTTTACCAAATGCGAATTGTCGGGTCTTTCGTTTAACACCTGCCATAAGATTTTGTACGGTCTCCTTGTCCACTTTATTAGCCACAGAACGCTAGTTTGCCTTGAACTGTTTCTCGCTCACAACCGCTTTTTGAGTCTTCTTAAGGTTCCGCTTGACGATGGTCCAATATTGTTCGATTTGGCGGAGCTCTGGCGTGTTTGAAGAGTTCTTGTCCTTGGGCACCACTTGAACGTTGTTGGCAGCATACCACTCCACTCCATTTGGGAAAACGTGACAATCCATACAAAAAAACATATTGAAGGTCACAAAAAACGTGACAAGGGGGGGGGGGGAGTGAGGTTATAATAAGTCACTTTTTGCGTGACATAATTGATGGACGTTCCCTTATATTATTTAACAAAGTTGGCTTAAGTCAGAAACTACTCTATAATAAACTTTTGTCGCAATCCTTGCTTGGCTTCATTTTGACTCAAGTGCTTTTCTATGCTCCCCTCCAACCTATCCAGCCGAATAATTTTTATATAAGTAACATGACAGGTAATTGCATGTCGAAACAGACTTGACGAAAGCGACATATTATTTTGAGCCACGACGTTACGCACTCGGCGGATGTAACGTGATAACTTTCCGAACGACTTATAATGTGGTCGTATTTACCTTAACTGAAGTTAAAAGACTTTAAATTGAACTTATTTGATAAATTTATTTGGAACTAACTGAACCCGGCGCGAGCCTTGCTACGCTTGTAACTAAATGAATAAAAATATAATAAAGGGCGATACGGTCAAAATTTGGTCAATATCAACTTGACGTATTTCTTTCAATTTTGCATTTAAAACACCTGAACACCCCTCATTTTGAAGGTGTGTGTGTGTAGAATGTTGCTCCTATTTTGATTTTGGAATTCACTCTTCAGTTGTCAAAATGCCGTCCAAGCAAGAAGAGCAGCGTATCAAAATTTTGCTTGCGCATCGCGAAAATCCGAGCTACTCGCACGCAAAGTTGGCAAAATCGCTAAAAGTTGCCAAATCAACCGTTACAAATGTAATTAAAGTGTTTGGGGAACGTTTGTCGACAGCCAGGAAGTCTGGATCGGGGGGAAATCGAAAACCGGAAGCCGCTGAGACGACAAAGAGAGTTGCCGGTAGTTTCAAGCGAAACCCTAACCTATCTCTTCGAGATGCCGCAAATAAGCTGGGTGTATCGTCTACAACCGTGCATCGAGCCAAAAAACGAGCCGGACTATCGACTTACAAGAAGGTGGTGACTCCAAATCGCGATGATAAACAAAATACGACGGCCAAAGCGCGATCCCGGAGGCTGTACACGACGATGCTGACGAAGTTTGACTGCGTGGTAATGGACGACGAAACCTACGTCAAAGCCGACTACAAGCAGCTTCCGGGACAGGAGTTTTATACGGCAAAAGGAAGGGGAAAGGTAGCAGATATTTTCAAGCACACGAAACTGTCAAAGTTCGCAAAGAAATATCTGGTTTGGCAAGCCATCTGTACCTGTGGCTTGAAAAGCAGCATTTTCATAGCTTCCGGGACTGTCAACCAAGAAATTTACGTGAAAGAGTGTTTGAATAAACGTCTGCCTTTCCTGAAGAAACACGGTTGTTCCGTACTGTTTTGGCCGGATTTGGCATCTTGCCATTACGGTTAAAAGGCCATGGAGTGGTACGCCGCCAACAACGTGCAGGTGGTTCCCAAGGACAAGAACCCTCCCAACACGCCAGAGCTCCGCCCAATTGAGAAATACTGGGCTATTGTCAAGCGGAACCTAAAGAAGACCAAAAAAACTGCTAAGGACGAGCAGCAGTTCAAGGCAAACTGGCTTTCTGCGGCGAAGAAGGTGGACAAGGTGGCTGTACAAAATCTGATGGCAGGGGTCAAGCGTAAGGCCCGGCAATTCGGATTTGGAAGCCTAACTGAATATTTTTCCTGAATTTTATACTAATTGAACTTGAAAAAGAAATTTAATTTGATTTTTTAAATAAACGATTTCACCGATTTACACGCGTTTTCCCTTGACCAAATTTTGACCGTATCACCCTTTAGAAACTATTAATAGCACCTATTATGTTTTTTTTATAAAAATTTTGTTTACATAGTTATGTTTCGTAATGTGCGTTAATTCTGTTAATAAAGGGAGGGATCTCTTACTATCTTAAGAACCTTTCCCGATCCCAAAAACTCTTCCAAACAATTTTTCACACCAATCGGTTCAGTAGTTTTCGATTCGATAAGGTTCAGACAGACAGATATTCATTTTTATATATATAGATTCAACTATATGGAAATCTTTATTGATGTTAACCTAAGCCTTGTTGGATCCATATATTTGCTTCAAATATGATGGCTTCGATCAAAAATAGGAATTGAAATTAATTTTTAAATATCTATACGCTAAGAAAAAGTACTCAATATATTTCAACCCATCTCGCATGTTTTGTGCATCAATTGAAAATTAGGTATAAGATTAAAACTCAATTATTGGGTAATTACATTTCAAATACCAACGGGTAAAATTTACCTTCTATTGAGTAATAACATTTCAAGTGCAAATGGGTAAAATTTACCTAATGAATTATTGACTTAATTAGGTCAAAGTTTTTCAACCATAAGGAAAGGAAAATGTATATTTATACAGTTACCTAATGATCACTCTTTTCAAACAGAATATTAAAACACATGGACAAATTGTCAAATTGATCATTATTATTTGTCTATTGGTACAACAAAACAATAAAACACCTCATCATTTCAACATAAGGTCTGTATCCGCAATATTCAAAACATGAATAAAACATAAATTTCGCATTATATTTCCGTCGTAGTTGTTTATTTCAGATACATGGGATGTGTTTTAACAATTCGTGAAGACAAAACATAGTTATTCGGTGTTTGCATAACATTTTCGAACTTTGCGCTTAACTCCGTCCATTAGGGTTTGTACAGACTCTTCAGAAATCGTAGAAGCCGTCTTTGTCCAAATTTGCTGGAAGTGTTTGATGTCTTTGATTCCTTGCTTCTTTCCAGAAAGCGTCCGCTTCATCAGAGCCCAATATCTCTCGATTGGTCATAGCTCTGAGCAATATGGCGGGTTTGAGGTTTTTGGTACAATGTTCACTTGATTTGCTTGGTACCACTCCATCACAGTTTTAGCATAGTAGCATGATGCCAAATCGGGCCTAAACAAAGGTGTTTCTTTGTGACTTGCGATGAAGGGTAGCAATCGATTCTGCAGACACTCTCTCTAATAGATCTCCTTGTTGATTATGCCTGTAGTGACGAAACATTTACTCTTTTTGCCACACGTGCATATTGCTACACAAGGTATTTTTTGGAAAATTTCGCCATAGCAGAATAAAAAGCCAGCCCTGGAAGCTGCTTGAAATCCTCCAGGACATAAGTTTCATCGTCCATACCAACGCATGAAAACTTCGTCAAATATTCGCAGTACAAACGTCGAGCCCGTGATTTTGCTGCCAAGTTCTGTTTGTCGTTGCGATTTGGAACTGTTTTTACTTTATACGACTTAAGTCCCAAACGTTGTTTTGATTTTTGGACAAAACCAGGCGACATCCCTATTTTACGAACCACCGTTCGAATGGAGAGATTTGGGTTTTTCCTTAATACCCTTTTCTCTTTTCGGCTCATGACAGAATCAGCGCGTCCAATGTTATTGTCTCTTCTCGGTTTTCCGAAAATGCAATCCAATGTTTTTGCAAGGTCCCGTATTGACAAGTCGCGCACTTGTTTTTCATTCGTCGCCATCTTGAATACTAAACATGAAATGTAAACATAAATCAAAGTCTTTTTCATCATCGACTCTCAGCTATACCACAGTGTTTTTTTTTTATTCCTACGTGCAATATATCAAAAGTTACTATGATTTGAAGGTGTCCGGCCTAATGTGGATACAGATCTTAAATACGTTGGCAATCGATAAATAATAGCGTTGCTAATAATGCTGCCATTTCGTGGATTTGCAGAACCGGGTAGCCGAAGAGAACCGCGACGAGCAAATAATGCGTCCGCAGTCGACCAGAATAACAAATAACTGACAATCATCAACATCGCCGACGGGTGCTACGATTTTCAGTCAAAATTAAGTCGAAAATACTCAACTGTTCATTGCGCGAAGAGAATGGGATGATTGAGTAGCTTCAACTTAGTAACTCAACTTCAATTGAGTTGTTTTGGTGTTCAAAATAAAATACAAACAAATTAGGTTTGGAATTACCCGTTAACAATACACAGAAAAACTACAGTTTGGGTATATCTATCATTATTGACAAGATGAGTGAATTATACCTACATCAATTTTTTAATTCAAACAACTGGTAACCTCATTTGACAGAACTCATTGTTGACTTTTGGGTACTTTTTTCTTAGTGTGTACATTGGTTTTAGTAGTATGTTACTTACGACATATTCAAAATGAGAAACAATAATAAGCTTGTCAATTTTTAGCGTGTGGGTAAACATTGTTGAACTTTTGAATGAAACTAGCTAAGAGTATTTGCGTTTTCAAATCATCACAATCTGTCAAGTGGTAACCGAGATGGCATCGGAGCAAAAGCTGATCCGCCAATAAATTATGGGTCCCGTCGTTGCAAATCCGGCTGCGTCCCACAGATGGATCGGAAAACTTCTCAGATTCCATCATTCGACGGTGTCCCGGGTAGTGAAATCATTCCGTGAGACACAGACGATTCAGCAGCGGCAGAAAATCAAAGTCAGCTAGGATCCGGTGTAGCCAAGGAAGATGTTCAATCTGTTCAAGCGTCGACCGAACCTTTCGATACGCGATGTGGCGAAGAAGACGGAGGGTTACACTTGGTTTGTCGAAAAAACGATGGTAGCTGCCTTCCTCCAGAGAGGCACCAAACCGGAACGACAAACAAAATATGGAAGCCAAAACCAGCTTCATGCATCACGATGGATGATGAGACTTAAATCAAGGCGGATACAAACCAGACCAGGAGTTTTACGTTGCCACATCACGATTGGCCGTTTCTGAGGAGGTAAAGACGAACAAGGTGGCCAAATTTGCCAAAAACTTCTTGGTTCAGTAGGCCATCTGTGGTTGAGGAGAGATAAGTCAGTCGTACATCCCGACGGGTACCATGCATTGGCAAATCTACCGAGACGAGTGCCTCCGCACGGTGTTCCATCGACCGTTGTTATAAAAAAATATACACCATCGAAACGGTGAACGTAGTTGGTTTGTATTGGCATTTTCAATCTCTGAGGGTATTTAAAAAAATACGCTAGCAAATTTTTTTAGCAACGCCCATTTGAAGTTTTATAAGCGTATAGCCCATTAATTAAACAAAACATGTTTTATATCATATTGGACGTAAACAAAAATCGCAGTAGGCATTGAGTTTTTCACGATTGTCAACAGTGTGAGTTTACTGCGAAGCGGTAACGGGTAAACTTCAGTAAAGAAATCATTAATGAAGAATCACGAATATAACAGAAGAAAAGTGTGCATTGTAGCCGCTCGAACAACAAAAACGTTACACCAATCTCCAGCGTTGTGAAGAATCAGATCAGTGAACATTATTTGAACGATATTGACAGCCGAGAATGGAATTCAATCGAAATATTTGGACAACTAAATTTCTTGGCAAAGCTTGTTTACTTTATTGCGCAGCCGTTTGAATAGATTGCGGTCGTTAATGAGCTTTGGGTTTTCTACCACGCATTGTAAGCCTAATCACGATCAATCATAGCACAACCAAGAGTTGGTTGAGACGTGATTGTTAGGATTATTAGCCATAAGCATGAGGAAACGAGTAAGAAATTAGAAGGAAACGGCATTTGAGTACTAAACTAAATTCTACGCATGTTAATGTATCGAAAGTGTTCTTTTAATTAATTCATACAAAAGTGATGCATATCAGGAATCAGCACTAATCACCAATACAACCAACATATCAGCACTAATCACCAATACAACAAAACTATGGCATCAGTCTCAGCTCCAACAGCAACAACAGCTCCAGCAGCATAACTTTTAGGAAAGGAGACACGGGAAACAGGAGTGGATTCAAGGATATAAACAATAGCATGTAAGGATAGGTTAACGTTGCACTATATCATCCAGATCACTCTCGGACATCACAGCAATCCAGCACGATCATCTTGGTCCTCCTTCTTCTTGGCGTAGACGATCCCATCTCTCGTGAAGACTTCTGATAGTTGTCCGCTTGTCTTCATCGCCAGTGCTTTGGATCGCAATTCCCTCGAACCAGTCCAAAATTTTCATTGACGAAGATTCGTTGATTCGTTCCCTGAATCCCAAAAGCGATAGATTGCGAGAGCATAGATAGCATGCAAAGAAATCGTTTCTCTGAACCGTTATAGCAAACTGTATCAACAGCTTACTGGTGGTTTCAGCCTTTGGAGTCCGCTTCAAAAGTCGCCTGATATCAAGCACCGGTACTCAGTTCTCCGCATAAGCCAGGGACTGACGCCATGTCGAGAAATATGCAGAAAGATCCTCTCTTGGTGCAAACGGCACTCCGCTGACAATTAGGTCGTTCATACGCACATTCCGGTCCACTGTAGATAAAGCATCCGACTTGGTCAGTTTACGAAAAGTGTTGTTACTTTTCCTCGCGTAGCTGCTGAATGTCAACACAAATATCGGGTTTTCCGTTTGTTCATTTGTGCCGAAAGAGAGTCACTCATTCTTTTGAACTCATTCTTAATGTTTTTTGGCATACAGCAAACTCACTCAGGGAATCACTCATTCTCTTGAGTTCTGCCTTCGTACTTTGCTGATATGATGGAAACGGCGCCTTCATTAGAGCCGCGAGATCAGACACACTCTTGTTGGAGTCCGGTACGCCTTTCGTAGATGATAAACCACCCGAAGCTACCTGGGGTCAGATTGATTTTGTGACATCTTCGATCGAATGTGGTATACAGACAGGTACCAATAAAAAGCACAATTCCCGAACCAAAGCCTCTGGCCGTCAATATGGTTTCAATGCACCAAAAAAGTAGTAAGTGTTTTGCTGAATTCTTCAATTTTCTGCACGTTACTTTCTCAAACCATCTGCACTAAACGATGGAGTGGCACCTGATCCTCACGAAAAACTATGGTTGGTGCTTTAAAATTGGCTTTTCGATTAGCAATTCGCATTTGCGTCAGACAAAAACTTTTTACGTGTTCACCATTCTACAGAACTCACTATCACTGTCACTTAAGACAATTCATTTGACACCAACAGGTCTGTTATTTTGTCTGATCTTCTATAAATCTAAAAATTGAATTCTGTCTGTCTGTCTGTCTGTCGTTTTCGAAGGCAAGAAAGGTTTCTATGGTAGTTTGAGACCCCTCCCCCTACTGGAAGGGGAGACTCTCATACAAATAAAACAGAAGTTTCTGCATAACTCAAAAACCAATCAAACAAACGAAACCAAATTTGGCATGTGGAGGTTTTTGAAGATAAATACTGTTTCAATGCTGATTTGAGACCCCTCCCGTCTTATGAAGGAGGTCTCCCATAATAATGAAATACCATAATAAAGAAAATGGAACCAAATTTGGCATATGGAGCTTTTGAAGGAGAGAAATGTTTCTGAAATGATTTGAGACTCTTCCGCCTTTAAAAGAGGAGGGGGGGGGGGGGGTCAGGTCTCCCATACAAATGAAACACAAATTTCTGCATAACTTGAGAACTTATCAAGCAAATGGAACCAAAATTGGTATGCGGGGTTTTTTGAATTCTAGAAATGTTTCTATGGTGATTTCAGACACAAATTTCAACCAAACCTGAGAATTATCCAGGTAGCTAAGCCACAAACTATGTTTTGTCTGGCTAAGAAGAATGTTCTGATAGAAGTTTTAAACCCTTCTTAGTCAAAAAAAAAAAACTCATTTACAAAAGCGTAAATTCTTTGTTATGTTCGTTCATTTAGTTGCAGGCGTAGCGCAGGCGTAGTTGCTGAGCCAACGTAAATTATCTACTTTCTGCTGAAATTATTACTAACTATGGCTAAATCTGACAGATAAACGTTTCCTTTTGTCAGACATAGATGGCGTATCATAATTTATGTGGTTGAAATCTAAACAGAAAACAAGCATTTTTTCCTTGAAATAAAATATGCATGTTGTGATGTATAGCAAATGCTAACTAATGTAAACACATTAATTTACGCAAAAATTAGCAATTGCACCCAGAACAATTATCTTCCTCATTCATCTGGAATGCAGATTTCTGAGTTCCAATGGTTTGAGCATGGTAACGAAATGTTCTCAGCACAGCCCCAGTGTAGCAAACGGCGGTTTTTCCCATTCCATCATCTCCCTCATCATCTCCACCGGCACATTCATTTACTGCAGAAAATCGATATTGTAACCACTTTTCATGCTGTTGCTCCCGTTTCCATGCGACACATCTGCTGCCGGTCGGTAACGGTTGACTTATGACGGGAGGTTCTGCCTACATCGTGACTACATTTTCCGTAAAGAATGGTTCGCACATGACCGGCACTCGGTGTAGAATCTGGTCTGGTTGCATAAACTTTGGAGTTTTTACATGGAAGATTATTCACTGCACACGGAGTTGGATTATCCGTTTCGGAAAGTTATTGATAGTTTCCTGTTCAGAAATCACAAGGACCATAGAAGAAAAATGAGTATTTTCCATTTAATTCCAAGTACCTTTGCTTATCTTGAAAGATACGCGTATTTCGTCTACTATGTGCAGACTTCTTCAGTGTCTCGTACTAATAACTTGACTTGAGTTATTAGTACAAGACACTCAAGAAGTCTGCACATTGTAGACGAAATACGCGTATCTGTCAAGATAAGCAAAGGCAGTTGGACTTGAATGGAAAATACTCATTTTTCTTCTAATTTCTAGTTACAGGTATCCCACTAAACAGCTCAAACCCCTTTCACTTTGTTTAAACACTATTTATAAAAAAAACTATTTTGAGCGTATTAGTAGAACGATTGTGATTGGAAAACTAGGAGAATTTAAAATTAACACTTCATTTGATCACTTTTAAAAAAATACAAAATAAAACCTTGAAACATTTTTTCAAATTTTCACTAGTAAACGCGAGCAAATTCCTCTTAATTCTACTATGAACTTATCTTTTGACAGATAGGCCTATTTCGTCTGCTACTTACAGACTTCTTCAGTGTCGAGTGATCAAATGAAGTGTTAATTTTAAATTCTCCTAGTTTCCCAATCAGCTCAAACCCTCTAGGATTAACGAAGACCATGTTTAGTTGGTTACATTAACACCGTCTTCAAATCTAGATTGTACAGAATGAACAATTTACATCGAGTAAATTACAACTGATAACTTATCCTAACAAACAGTGGACCAGTATGGACATTTTTGGACAAAAAGCCAGTCAAGGGTGCATTTGTTCCTGCCTTGACCTACTCCGCATAGGGATGCTTGGCAAAAGATTGTGTGCTTGTTTCGAAATACTACCTCACAATGCCCTCCGCTCAATTTCAAAAACTACTTGTATACAATTTTCACAGCCTGCTGGGAGCTAACGGAACTATCAATACTTTCTCTTAACAATTTTGTTTTAGAAAAAAAAGTGCTGTCTACTGCTAGAGCCTCATGGTGATGAGAAATTATTTCCTTCTCAAAACAACATCATCAAAAAAAATGAAGTTTTATTGGTCATTTATGCACGATCTCTATTCTCACATATCACAAACTGCTACAAATAGCCCCTATTGTAATCGACAACTGCGCGCAAAAGTTGGGTTTTATAAACTTTAGATGTTTGTACAGTTTTGCATCGTTCCCAAGCAGATGAGAAATCATTGTGTACGGATTCCAAAGGTTGCTCATTATGCAAGCCCAAACCTTAACCAGTCGTATTGCAGAATTCTTTGACATGGAATTTCGTTATGTGATATTTTGAAGATTTAGGGAGATTTTGAGCTTCCAACATTCGGGAATTTTGCTCAAATCATCTTCAAAAGTGGGTAATCTAAACTGGTCAATCCGATGCCAAGTGACCGGATGGTCCAACAACTATGACAAACGTTCTTCTAAAACGATTACAAGAATTTTGACACCCGTATTGTTAAGCTCCAATTCAAATATGTTTCTGCCCATTCGTGACCCCATGGGAACCTGCTACGTGGTGGCTGTTCTAGAACTAAGTCACCGGATTGTCATATGGCAATCACACACATTCTTGGGTATTTATTCCACAGTTTTTGTATCATTGTTGTTGGTTTTCTATTGAAACATTTATAAGTTTACCATTTTCGGAACCTGGTTCCGGATATCCGGATTATGTCCATCGGTCATATTGGATATTTATAAAAAAGTAGTTGAGTAGTTGAGTCCAAAACTGCCAAAATATTCCAAATCGGTTGGATATTTATGGACATTTAAGTTCCGTGGGTATAAACATTCCCTGTCGGCCTTTTACGTTATAAAAAAATCAAAAGCCCCTCCTCGCGTCCCTCCCCTGGCTAGGCCAGCATTTTTTCACTCCAAGATGATAAGTTTTAACGAGATATGAAAACTATGAAAACTTAAGGAAATATCATGTTTTGAAATCGAAAAAGGCAACTTTGTTCCTAGTTGGTCACGTGACGGTTAATACTACCAATCGTTCTTGGTATTCCGCTCTGCGATTGTTGGTATTTCATTCCTGTTTCGCATTATGGACAAGGATGTGATGCCATTATACCTATGATGATGTTTACGATTTTCAAATCACCGGCGACTGTGGATTCCAGGTTCTTTCAGTTCTAATACATTTCTCCATATCAATGAAATATATGAAATATAGAATGATCTTCAAAAAACCTCCACCACCATCAATATCAAGCCTCTTTATGGTGTCTGGTTTTCTTAATGTGTTCAATAAGATAGGACACACTGTAAGAGTGAACTGTAAGAGTGGAACATTTGCGTGTGAAATTGTATGCGGTTTAAAATTTATAATATTGATTACAAAACAAAATAGAAAAATATAAGTTAACCGATTTTTAAGCCGAAACGTTTTAGATTTTCTGGAAACGTGACGGTTTACCACGACGTGATCGGAAACCCTTTTTTCACTGGCAAATTAATAACTCCTAAAGTCTCCGAATCATGGTGTCTTCTACAAAGTTGCACCTAAACAAGTTTTCCATCTTGTGGTGATATTTTCGTAGTTCCAAACTTTGTTGCTAATTTTTGAACAAAACACAATAGAAGAGTGATGTCAAAGGCAAGTTTGTAGGGAATATAATTTTAAGCAACTTTGCTCATAATTTGGTCAAACAGTAATGTGTGCGACTCGATCAAAGTTTTTATTAATAAGTCGAATTCTTTTTCTTTTTCAAGTTCAGTTAATACAGACTACAGGAGAAATATTCAGCTAAGCTTCCTCTTTACCGAATGCGAATTGCCAAATTTTTTGTTTAACACCTGCCATTATATTTTGTACAGTCTCTTTGTCCACTTCAATAGCCGCAGAACGCCAGTTTGCGTTGAACTGCTTCCTGCTCACAACAGCTTTTTGAGTCTTCTTAAGGTTCTACTTAACGATGGCCCAATATTGTTCGATTGGGCGGAGCTCTGGTGTGTTGGGAGGGTTCTTATCCTTGGGCACTACTTGAACGTTGTGGCCAAATCCGGCCAAAAAAGAACGAAACAATTGTGTCGCTTCAGGAAAGGCAGTAGACGTTTTTGTAGGCACTTGCTCAGATAAACTTCCTGGTTGACGGTTCCGGTAAACGTTGCTGTTTAAGCCACAGGTACAAATGGCCTGCCACACCAGATATTTTTCGCAAACTTCCACAGTTCAATGTGCTTGAAAATATCGACCACCTATCCCTGCCCGGTTGCCGTATAAAATTCCTGTCCAGGAAGCTGTTTAAAGTCTGTCTTAACGTAAGTTTCATCGTCCTGTATCACACAATCAAACTTCGTCAGCATCATCGTATACAACTTTCGCGATCGTGCTTTGACCCACGTGTTTTGTTTATCGTCGGGATTTGGATTCACGACTTTCTTGTTAGTCGACAGTCCATCTTGTTTTGCAGCTTCTTTGCAACATCTCAAACGGAGAGGTGGGGGTTCCGCTCGAAACAGCGGGAAACTTTTTTTTTCATCACTGTGGCCTCCGGCTTTCGATTCCCTCTGAGCCAGCTTTCGTGGCTGTCGACAAACGTTCACCGAACACTTATAATACGTTGGTAACAGTTGATTTAGCCACATTCTACAATTTCGCCAACTTGGCGTGAGAGTAGTTTGGATTTTCGCCATGCACGTGCAAACTTTTGATGCGTTGCTTCTCTTCCTTCGACGACATTTTGATAACTGAAGTGCTAATCTCAAAATCAAAATAGAGGCATGATGCTACACGCACACATCTTCATAATGAGGGGTGTTCAGAATTTTTCAATGCACGATGAAACACCCTTTACTCTAAATACAGAAAGGTTTTTTTTTTTGCACGGGGGATACGTAGTACGGAACCGTGTAAAAAAAGACTAAATAGAGTCGATAAATTCACATGCTTAAACTTTTTATATTGCTCTTATTTTTTTTGTATGTGTTACCTTTTCATGCAATGGCCATAATACAGTTTTTTAAAATTTTGAGTATTTGTACCAAACATTGTGAATATTTTGAAAAACTGCCATATGATTACTTTTAACCCAAAAAGTAAAACGTGATTCGAATAAGGTCGATAAGTTATTCCCTTTGTAGTTATCGACGAAAACAAACCGTGAAGAAAAAAAGGGTCCAAAAATAAAACTTAATGTATGCATTAAAGTGGTACAAAAGGAACAATGTCACAATATTTGTAGCAATGTTAAATTTTTATGAATCCACCAAACTGCCCAGAGATTCACCCTGTCGAAAATTTCTGGGCTTTGACGAAGGCGATGCTGAGAGAACACATGAAACCATCGGATAGTGTTGATAAATTTAAGAAAGATAGGCCAAAAGTGGTGAAAATGATAGGAGAAAGCACTCCTGGTGAAAGCTAATGAGAAGTGTTAAAAAGAAATTTGGAGAACTCGCCTACCCTACGAAAAATCATACAAATTTAAATTAAGATGGAAAGAAAACATTATTATTTCTATGATTGAGGATAAAATAATCATAAATCACAGTACGCTCTTTTTTATTTGAGAATGAATATGTGTTAATATTTTATGGAACAGTCTTTATTTTATTTTGGTCTAAGACTGAGTAGGAAAGTCAAATACGCGATGATGGGATTGCCGCATTTCTTTGTACAATTTTCTGAAATTTCAAATTGTTTCTTTTAACAAGAAAATCCCACATGTAAATCCATACAAAATTGGTATAAAATATTCAAAAATCTCCTAAAAGAAGTGCAATGGCTATAACTCAAATTGATGGAAGGAGAAATACACTTTCCATACATGTAATACAAAATATATGGAAACTTAACACTCGGTGATTACATTTCCATACAAATCCAATACAAGCCAGCATGCAATAATATCGATTACCATAATCATAATTCCAATCTGTTCCAGCCAGCCACCCACACAGAAGAGGTTCACTTACGGCACCCGCTTGGGGTAACAATTGGAACGATTATTCGCACTCGGCAATTTATGCTCTTGAAATGCTTTAAATCAATCATCATTCCGATTGTTAAATAGAATAACAACCTACAAACAGTGCCTATTTACTCTGTGCATCCCATCAGTATGCACACCATGCGCCTCATGTTTGCACTATTCTTAGGGAGCTCAACTCGAAAGCACTCCCCCGGGCTTTGCCCATCCCCCCCCACCCCCCACTCCTCACCACCTCCAAACCCCCTTGTGCAGCAATTGTTCCGTTCGACCAAACGTCCCAAACACCAGCGACTCTCGTTCCACCTGCAGGATGAATCTTCCTTCCGTCCACTTACATCCTCCGTCAGTCGTCCCCATCGCCCCCTTTGCTGTGTGAGTGTAATGCGACCGACTCAGGGTCTTTTTTTCATTATCAGTAAAATTGAATTTGCCCAGGATTTCTGTATCGGAGAGCACACATTAAAATGAATCGCCGATCACTGGTCTCATATAACAATTCCAGCCCGTTTCAGCGAGCTGACTCATCGAGACGAACAAGTGAGCCCCGGGCAATTATGATGACGACAAGGATAGGACCGGCGAGGCTGCAAGAGGACCCTGGGAGGGATGCTGCGTCCGTTGTTGGGTGGTGGGTGGCTGTATGTACACATAGAACGAGAGTGTGTTTAAGTGCCACTTCAGCAGACAAGTCCATGGCAGCAGCTACCGTCCGAGTGTTGGTGGTACCATGCGAGTGAGTTAGTATTGGTGAAAGTGGCACTTGGCATCCGTTGGCATGAAGCGCTTTCCCCCGGTGGGACACCTATCTTGAAAGAAAGCAAGCAGAAGAGTCTTACCCATCCCACTCACGGGCATCGTTTACTCAGGATTGTTACCGTGCTTGAAATAGTACATCTTCGCCGGATACCCTACTGCAGCTTATTGGAAATGAATGATACATAAAGTGAGCCTGGCAAAGTCCCATTACTGACACTGACTGACTGCCTGGTACGGACTGGTTAGTTGAGCTGGTATTGGTGACGACGGAATGCGATGGTTGGCTCAAGAAGGGCGAGATTTTCCCCGGCAAATACACACAGCTTACCGAGCGGCCAGGGTCGTATCGTGGGTTTCGAAGGCATTGTAGTTTGGAAAAAAACGACGCAGATTTCGGAATGGATTGTAAATCTTCGAATCTTGGCAGCACTGGTCAAAGGTTAGGATTGTGATAGATTTATCTGTTTCGTTATCATTGAGATTTCAACCTCAGGCCCATTGTGGTTTATATGACTCGGCTGGGAGTGAGAACTAAACTTGTGATTTTTGCGTTAGCAGTATCAATGTAAATTATTACGCCGGTGTCGTTATAGTTTTGAAAGAATACTAAGAAGTCCCTTAGAAAATGTTTATAATTATTTGATGAAATGTTTGTGACCTAACCATTATCTCTCGTGGATTAGTTTAAGCATTTGGCTTATTGTTCTTTTATGGCGTTTGCTGTTGATTATGTCATTATTTATGACAAAATCGTCAAAAGGTCGCAAGTAACAATTGTAAACAATGACCTAAACCACAAATCTCCTGGATATGCCAGGTTTCTAACATCTACATCCTCCATCGACGGGAAGGTAATAACACCCTCCGTCTGTTTTCGGTGCTATTTTGTTTGTGGGAGCAAGCAGATCCTAGATAAATACGCAAGAAGTCATTGTTTACAAATGTTACTTTCGACCTTTAAGTCCACGTTAAATTTCGGACACCAGAATAATAGCAGCAAAACAAAAAAAAAATGGCACAGAATTCAACAAAACCGATTATTTATATCACAATAATAGAGTTATATCTACATTAAGAACAGTTGAATAAGATGTTAATCCTTCTTTCTGCAAAATTCTCAAACTTTCTGTTGTACACCCACTTCAGGTTCCGTACGGTATCTTCAGATACGCCCACCGTCACGATACTCTATCTTCTTTGTAAATCATCTGTAGCATTTGCTTTCTTTTTAGTTGCTAAGAGCCGAAACAGCCAACGGGTGAAAGTCTCTCAAATAAAGATTATTCATTCATTTATTCATTCTTCTTAGTTTCGAAAAGTGTCCGCTTAACCAGAGCCCAGTATCTCTCTATTGTGCGAGGTTCTGGACAGTTTGGTTGATTGGCTTATTTTGCACGTATTTCACCTCTTGCACCTAATACCATTCCAGGACGGACTTCGCTAAATTGAATTTGCTGCCGTTCGTACAATGCCATTTACTGAATGTAACAAGAATGTAAACATGTTGTATCACGAAATAAAGTGGAAAGTTTCTGCTTCCGTATAAGTGAAACGTTTCAGCGATTCGTGAAATAATTCAAAACCTACACTGAAAGAAAAATGTCCGAAATTTAACATGGACAGACACGGTCTTAATAGGTTTGGAAACAGACTTACCACGAGCTGCTCTTTCTCGTCCATAATTACCACAAGTCTCAAATGAATGAAAATTCACTACAAACTTATAAGCTATGCTGACATTTGAACATACAAAAAGAAAAATTTGCAAACATGTCTGTGGTTAACTCATCCATAGATACATATGTTTATAAAACACTGACAGGAATGAACTCTGGCAAGCTAATCCCTTGCTCCATTCGCTCGATCTTTATGCAATTATGCTTGTTTTGGTTAATCACGCAGTTGCAACCACAATGCGAATGATCAACGGTGCTATGCTATGCTCTGCTATGCATTATTTAGTAGACATTCCATCAAATGTATTCGGTATAACGGGTGTTCAATGAAAAATGGGGATTTTTTCAGTCATATTGAAATCATTCTCATTTTTTATTGAACACCCGTTACTAGTACACCCGTTACACCGTGTTACTAGGCGTCTCGTTATTTCACCATTCCATTAAAACGAACACTGCTGCTCATTCAACATTCTTGGAAGTACAAAAAAGTTTTAGACTTTCAGTGGATCTAGTTTCATTCCTACCCATTCCTTAATTTACATGTTTTACTGGCTGACGCCAGTATTGCCTTAGTAGAACTTGACGCAAAAAATGATCTATCACGGAACCATGTTAATGTTATGAAAATCTTAAGTTCTGAAAATGAAAATCATTTATTGCACTTTAAAGGAAAAACAACGATTTCAGTTGAGGCCGGTGGGTTAGGTTTTGATGAAATCTCGAATATTTCTCCGAATTCCACTCATCGTATTTTGGACACTGTGATGGCCAACATGACCGGCCAGTTTGTTCAATTTTATTTTCATCCCTGTTGTTGAGTCGTCTTTCCAAGTTTCTTCAACTTCTCTTGGATAACTGCCCAATATTTTTTCATTGTGTGGAATTAAAGGGCAGTTGGGTGGATTGATGTTCTTTTTGAAAAAAAATTACACCTTAGTCTCCATACCACTGAAGTGTTTCTCCGCTGTAGTGGCAGCTTGCTAAATAAGGCCGAAACCTTAGTTCTTCTGAATTTCGATTTAACTGGCCGTCAGAAGGTGGATAATGTCCTGTGTCCCAGGAAATGAGCACTGGTAAGTGAGAGTCTTGGAAGAGCCGGACTGAACTGGAATGTATGTTCTCGCAAAAATTCTTATCGTGGAAACCCTTTGATGGACACTACGTATTCAGAGGGTGCTAGGCCGTGCGTTGTGTCTTCTTCCGACAGCACCGATCATGCATTTCCCTGAACATCGGATTGGTTTGTGCTAGTCGTGTGTGATACTGTTCCCAGTTTGAAAACAAAGCTGAATCGCACCTATTTCCAAGCGGTACAAGCGGTTGAGTGCAAAAGAAATGTTCCAGGGATAGTTTCCGGCATCCTAGGCCGTTGGTCCTTGCCCTGCCGAACGAGTGTGAAGTGTCGACGTCAGTTTGTACTTCGCTGGAGCCTTTAATTTACATTGTATCGTTCATGGCATATAGAAGCATTTAAGCAACACAGGCAACGGATTGTAAACAAATGAGATGTAACCAGCGGTCGCCACTTCAATTCACTTCGGTCGGTGACGCTCACTGACGTTCCTAGTGCTGGTTACACATTAGATTTTGGGTTCCAGTAAGCGTAAGCGAACCCATCAGACCTTGCAGAACCCTCACCGCCATGAATTAGGCTACGGCTCACCCGCAACGTGTGATTAGATAATATCGCGCCACGTACCAACCACCAGCATGGAACTTGACGGATTTCCAAAACGCTTCCTCTGGTCTGGACCAGGAACTATGCCACCGGAACAAAAAAATCGTTGATGCCGGGTCTATGACCAAACTGGTCCACTAAATTTGCCTTTCCGAACGCTTGTCGAATCCTGTTCA
Organism: Aedes japonicus; assembly: GCA_034211315.2. Taxonomy (NCBI): domain Eukaryota; kingdom Metazoa; phylum Arthropoda; class Insecta; order Diptera; family Culicidae; genus Aedes; species Aedes japonicus. The sequence goes on from JASCZW010005321.1 coordinate 29,946, forward strand.
ACCACCAGACAGCAACATCGCACGCCGCCTTTCCCCTGTAGGTTTATGTTTCGACCCGTACTCGTTCGTGATTTCAGAGTTGCTCCTTGCTCGTTGTCAAGCTCTTCGTACTCCTCTCTACCGTTTCTTCTTTCTCTCTTTCTCTTTTCTTTTCCTCTTTTCATCCTCTTTTCTTTTCCTCCTTTCATCCTTTTCTCTCTCTCTCTCTCTCTTCCTTCTTCACACACTTCTTCCGGAAATCCACGCTGACACTATCGAAGAAACACTTGTTTTTATTATTTTAACAGCAAGCGTGAGATGTGAGCCGCTTCAGAGGGGTTAGTAGATTTTTACAAGAATTTAAATTAATGCGGTCTTTCTGTTTACATAATATATACATTTATTTCTATATGTGTATATTCATTTATCTCCATGCTGCAAAGATGTAAACATATTAATTAAGTCGACTAGGTGATTATTAAAGGAGTTTATTATTTATGTTAATTTTAATTTATATACAAATACTTCTAGTGAAAATGATTGCCCTATAAAAATGAAAATGAGTGCCTTAGAATTTTTTAAATAATTTATACAAATCTAACCTACAGAAAAAAAAAACTAACCCTAACCTAGTTTATGAACCTTGGGTAATCTCTATCGAGGCGTTGTTTGTTTATGTTGTTTAGGATGGAAGATTGATAGATAGAATCTTTATGGTTGAGCTTTTTATCCTCGGCTGGTTCAGCTCATTAAAATAAATAAATAAATGGGGTCCTGGAAGGACTTATCTAAAGATTGGTGTTTAAACAGAATTTTAAGAAAATTTTAGTGGCTGGCAAGTGAAAACTGTCTTTTACACTGAAGTTATCTAGTTACCTAGGTTGCTCGTGTTACACGATTCAATCCTGTAGGAGGGCTTCGATGATTCCGTTGCGATGACAGGCTTCAAAGAGAAGCCCCCCCCCCCCACTGATCGTCGCATGTTGCTCCTATTTTTTATTATTCACTACCGTGACATCAGTCTTATGGTGGGCTAGCTCCAATTGCCTGGAACTCATCAATCTCTCCACTCCATCTCTCCAATGATAATGGAGTGTGAGGCCGTTAACTCGCCCTCTTCGATGGATTCACCACATATCTCCAGGGTGATGTCGTCTGCGAACCCGATTATCCTCACCCCACTCGGGAACTCAAGCCGTAGTACCTCATCGTACATCGTGTTCCAAAACACCGGACCCAGGATTGATCTTTGTGGGACGCCTGCGGTGATCTGGACACGTTTCTGACCTGCCTCTGTGTTGTGTACCAGTACGCGATTCTGGAAGTAACTTCCAAGAATCTTGTACAGGTACCCAGGAAGGCGTTGAAGCGAGTCAGTGATAGCCACCCAACTGGCGCCATTGAACGCATTTCTAACGTCAAGGGTGACCACTGCAAAGTATCGCACTCCTCGCCTCGTGCGCTGGATTGCCACCACAGCCGTGTTGGTGACGGACAGGATGGCATCCACTGTTGACTTATCTTTACGGAAGCATACTGCTTATTAGACAGACCGTATAGGCGTGTATGTTGTCAGTCTGTTGAGGATTACCCTCTCGAGCACCTTACTCGCTGTATCCAACAGACATATAGGTCTATATGCCGATGGATCTCGCGTCCAGACACTTTTGCATCACCATCCTGATCATTTCAGGATCCAACAAGATAGCCGTTTTGATGGCCAGGTTCGGAATACCATCCGGTCCTGGCGCTTTGATCACCTTTAGCGACTTTGGTATCGCAATAAGTTCCTCATTCGGCACCGTCACCTCGTCGCCGGTCCCCGCTGTGCCGTTGTCAATGCCCACGTGGTCACGGGTGTTCGGCTGAGCCGTCCACCCTTCCGGCGCTATGACAGCGTTGAGGTCTGGGATACTGGAACGCTGGTCATGGGACAAATCTACGGAGGTGGGGGGCCATGGACTCGGGTCGTGGTTCTGAAAGAGTTCCCCATTAACACCCTGACGCTCCAGGAGTGTATAGTATTTTTTAGTTAGAACAAAGATGCGTTGCGAACATTGAATAGAAGTAAATTAAAATTGAGCGTAGGGCATTTGCAAAGCAGTATTTCGAAACAAGGAAACAGGAGCCTTGAGAAATTATTTCCTTCGTAAACAACATCAGCATAGATCGTAACTCCGGGTATGGGAGAATTCCAAAATAAAAATCATAATGAAGGTCGATTTAACCAATTTCAACGACTTTGCGATTTTTGAACCTGACCAAGCTGAGTTTTCGAAGTGGTTGGCCCAAAATTAACTCTCGGTTCGTGGCCATGCAGTATAAATTCTTTGAAACAAAATGAAACGTGAAGAACTTTTCAGTATTGAAAAAAAAAAAAAAAAATTCAAAAACAGAATCCTGTCAACAATTTCAGATCCAACCGCTAGAAGCGCTGCAGTAAAAATTAACAGTGTATCCCGATAATAAATTTCTCACGCCATATGCGATCACCAGTTTTGTAAACTCCCAAAACCCAGACCAGCTATGGCAGATTATGCAAGAATATGGATTTCCGGAAAAACTGACGCGGTTGGTCAAAGCATCGATGGAACGAGTGATGTGTATCGTCCGAGTATCAGGGACACTCTCGAGTTCCTTCGAATCTCGGAGAGGGTTACGGCAACGTGATGGATTGTCGTGTTTGTTGTTTAACATTGCATTAGAGGGTGTGATTCGTAGAGTTGGGATAGACACGAGAGGCTCGCTCTTCAGGAAGTCTGTCCAACTATTTGGCTTCGCTGACGACGTTGATATCGTAACACGTAACTTTGAGACGATGGCGGAAACGTACATCAGACTTAAGGCTGAAGCTGGTAGGATTGGGCTTGTGCTTAAAGCGTTGAAAACAAAATACATGAAAGGAAGAGGCTCACGGGAAGACAATATTAGCCTCCTACCACGAGTTCAGATCGACGGTGATGAAATCGAGGTAGTAGACGAATTGGTGACCACCGATAACGACACCAGCAGAGAGATCCAAAGACGCATTATGGGTGTCAATCCTGCCTACGTTGGACTCCGAAGGACTCCGAACAATGTTCGCCGAACTACAAAGTTGACCATCTACAAGACATTTATTAGACCGGTAGTTCTCTACAGCCACGAAACATGGACATTGCTAGTGGAGGACCAACGCGCCCTTGGAGTCTTTGAACGGAAGGTGCTGCGTACCATCTACGATGGAGTGCAGATGGAAGACGGAACGTGGAGGAGGCGAATGAACCACGAATTGCATCAGTTGCTGGGAGAACCTCCCATCGTACACATCGCTAGAATCTGTCAACCATGATGGGCTGGGCATGTTGTAAGAATGTCGGACGACAAAATGGTTCTCGAAAATGAACCGACAGGTACAAGAAGAAGAGGCGCGCAACGAGCAAAGTGGATCGATCAAGTAAAAGGCGACCTGCGGACCCTTTGCAGACACCGAGGCTGGCGGAGGCCACACCGACTGATAACACCATTTATGTAACTGCCGTCAACATACTCGAATAGAGTTGTAAATCATGTGAGTTTTCCTGTAACTCACGATTTCCAGATGAAGCGCTGCTTGTAACAAAATTATAACCCGATATTATTCTCACTGGTGCGGTGCTCGTCTTCGCGTAAAAACTGATGTCGGGCACACACTTGCCAACAAGCAAACGGAAAATGGTTCGACAATCCCGCAACATGTCGCATGTTGTTAGCTACGTTCAAGCGTGATGATAATGTTAATGAGAGTGTGGCTTAACAAGATGCAGTTTGTTTGCCGTTGTTCCCACGCTTTTCACATTAATCCTGCGAGCCATTAACTTTAACCGCTCAATAACATTGTTGCAAGGATTTTCCCCGGTTGCGGCTAATAATGTCAACGAAATTATTATGTGGGTGCCAAACCAGTCGAAGGCTAATCCGGTAGGATCTTCTCGGTAGAACCCTTGTCAAAAAAGTGGATTCTAATGCTGCGAGTAAATCGACACGAGAAATTCTCTCAGAAAAACCCATTTCGGCGTGTACTTACCTAATACCCGGACTATTGTTCGCCTCGTTTTCCGAAATTGGAGCCACAGAGATTTACCGCAGCTGGAATTGAACGGCGTTTGCTGCCCATTCAGCAGTGGATTACTTCGACCTATGCGAAACGAAGACGGCTTTTGCTAATTAAAACTTAATTTTGATATAAGACTCTCATTAAGATGATTGAAAGGCGAAGACTCTCGTTTAAAGGAGGCATTCATCCAAGCTAATGACTAACACAAGAGATTTATTAGGAAAGAAGACGAAAGATTCGCGCCAAGCTGTGGATATTTCACGATGTTCAGGAACTCGATGTTTGCGGTCTGCTGTTTGGACTCGTTATAAAACATTATAAGATAATTGAACACTCGGATGTACTGCGCCCACACTCGCACGGAGAAATCCAATCGGTTTTCCGGACGAGATATCTCATAGGTACCGAGCTAACAGAAGTAAAGTACGACGTTCCCTAGAGAGAAGCCGAGCTTTGTATTATATGAAAAATCTGGTACACAAGATAAATGCGTTGCCCGTCTTCTTCTGGTTGCCTCAGCATCAGCAGCAGTGGCGCATTTGACGTCATGGGGAAAAAGAGGTTGGGTGGCAGAACCCGAAGCGAGACAAGCAAATTAAGTAAAAAGCTACTAAGAGCATCCTTCAGCTCTCGACTACCAGGCTGCGTCTGATGTTTCCAAAGCTCGTTTTCTTCCATTACATGCCATACTGCCGCGCGCCGCCTTCCCGACCCCCCGTCCCCCCATCCCATAGAACATCACCCGACGGGCGCGTTTCGGTCCACGCTTTTATGAAATAAGATGTGAAGCGATTCCACGAGTAAGTATTTTACAAAACAGCTTATAAATGCCAATTATTTGCTACGCTTCTGGAAAATATTATCAACATTTTTTCCACTTCTCAACGTGTCATCTCCGAGAAGTTTGCTCTTTAATATTGCGTCCTCCGCCGTTCAGCTGAAGTGCTTCGAAAACAAAACTTCACGATATGATGTACGGGGAAATGCGGGTTGTAGCTCGGGATTCTTGTTTGTTACTTAGGCAAGGGTGTATGCTCGGAACGATTCCCAAGTTTGCTCTCCACCATCTTGAACCATTCCCATGGGGAAAGTTCTGAAGGGTTTGCGGCATTGTCTCCTGATGTGGCTTGAATTGTTCGCACGAGTTGTTCATATTGGAGAAAACTTATTTCCTTCGGTAATCAAATAACTCGTCTGTCAAATTTTGAGTGACAACAAGACGAGAGTCCTTCGAGTGCCGGATTTAAGAGGATACAACATTTATTAGTTTTGTACCTAAGACCGTGCGGAACAGGGGTGATGTAATTTTGATGGTTTTATCTCGACTTTAGGGTGCGGTTGGGTTTGATCAAACGATGAATTTTCGAATTTTCACGAAAATGAGCTCAATTTTGAATACAAGTTATTAGAAACGATAGAAGTTATCTCTCTGTGTTACTGTTGATAATTTTAGGTCACGTTATTTGGGAAGTTTTTCTTGAAGTTTGTGTGATGAAAATAAGCAGTTAGTTTTACTGAAATCAATCCCTAGTTGGATTTATGTTTATGATGAATATATATTTTTTCTAAAATAAAATTGAGTTTTTGGTTTGAAGGAACATTCAAAAAAACTATTGTGATCAACAATTCACCAAATAATTTTATTTTTTTTTGTCTTGATTATCGAGATTTTCAGCCTCGAGCTGGTTTATCTCCTCACCAAATAAGTTCAGAATCATTGTTGCGGAATGGAATCTACTTGGCCCTTTGAGGATCTTAGAACTACTAGGTGGGGTGAAAAGTAACCCCTTGGCCGGCAAAATACGATGCTACTGCAAAAAAGTTAATATTGGTTTCGAGAGTTTCGGTGTGGCTGTAACTCCACTACCGATCAAGTCCTTCCAATACTGTTACAGAGGGCAATGTCAAAAAAGTTCATGAAATGTTGTTGGCTGACCGGAAAGTGAAGGTGAGCTTGGAGATGCCACAAGGATTACTACTTAGCGCACACGCCATATTTTGGGAGAGATTCTGCATATGAAACAGTTATCCTGCCGCTGACTCACTCCTGACCATAAACACGAACGCACTTTGAAACAGTGTTTAGACTTGCTGAAGCAGAATCGGAAGGACTTTTGGTAACTGTGGTAAGTGAAACCTGGATCCACTATTACACACCAGCAAACATAATGAGTGCCCGAGTGTTTCAAAGCGGCCAAGGGAGGCTCAATGCACAGTGGTCCAGAATGCGAATAGAAGGATACATTTTCAGCCTAAGTTTGAAGTTGTTTCGAATAACTAGGCGCTTCTTTTGATGTGCATTAAAACTAGGATAGTCCTAGGATAGAGAAATCAAAAATTTAACTTTTTTATTTGCAGAAATAAAAGCATGTATTGGTCAAAAAAGTTGTAGAAAAAATAATTTTAACCAACTTTGGCGCTATATTTTTTTCTGTTCCATTTGATATGACCGAATTAGAGCATTTTTTCCTACGTACCTTAGGGTGTCCCTATAGAAATCAGTTATTTTGCTGTAACTTTTTTATTTCAAATGTTTCAGCAAAGTTGTCTAAAATAAAAGTAACAACGTTGGGTGTGCTGAAATTGTTTCTATCTTATGTCAAACAAAAGTTATTATGGGTTTTCTAATCAAAAAGGCTGGTTTTTCTAGTTGGGGCAAACCAAAAAAATATTTTTCAATAGAATTTGAAAGTATTTTTATATGAAAACTGGAGATATGTTATTTTTTTAAGTTGAGTAAAACACATTTGAAAATGGTGTAATTTTATAAGAAAATTGTTAATTATTCACTGACGGTAAGAGACACCGGAAAGATTTATACGTCAAAAGTTTTATCTTTTTAAGTTTTAAAAATCACCTCAAGATAACGTTGTTGACAAATTTGAAAAAAAAATTTAGAGCCAAAAATTGTTTTTTCTGTAGGGACACCGGAAAAAAATGCTCTAATTCGGTCATATCAAAAGGTTCAGAAAAAATGAGACCATCAAAGTTACTTGAAATTATTTATTCTACAGCTTTTTTAACCAATGTATGCCTTTATTTCTGCAAATAAAAAAGTTAGATTTTCGATTTCGCTGAAAATAAGAACCACCCTAGTTTTTATTCACACCAAAAGAAGCCGCTTGTAATTCGAAACAACTTTGTGGTGGACAATTTTGCTTCAAAACTTCAAATTTAGGCTGAAAATGTATACTTCCAGCTAAATTCGCATTCTGGATCACTGTGCAATGGGTCGGAAAGATTCTGTCGTCGGTTTTCTAGAATTGTCATGGCATTCTCTTGGTGGACTACGTTGAAAAGAATAAAACCATCAACAGCGAGTAATACTGTTCATTATTGCAGCGATTGAAGGCCAAAATCGCTGCAAAACGGCCTCACATGCTGAGAAAAACAATTTTGTTTTTGCAAGACCTTGCGCCGGTGCACAAGAGCATCACAACCATGGCTAATATCAAGGACTTATGGCTCCAATTGCTTCCGCATCCACCGTTTTCACCCAATTTGGCTCCCTCAGACTATTATCTGTAATGAGATAATAGTGGACAGTACTGCTATATCCATGCTCTTCGCTCAATTTTCAATATTTCTATTCAATTTTCAAAACCTGCCGTACACTGACGGAGCTACGTTACTGTCCACTCTTGCGGCCTCATGGTGATGCGTGAACATTTCCTTCTACACCATAGTCGTTACTCCACGTACGGAGAATACAATCAGAACAACTATAGTATACAGGGTGTCTCACAATAGGTGCCACTAGAACAAAATGGGAGTACAGCAAACCAAATCAACCAAATCATATCATTTATTTTTCATTTGAAAGATAGATGTTATAGAAATAAACGATATTAATTCTATTAGAATTTCTCGCCATTTTCCTTGGTTACTTCGCGCAAACGCTTTGTAAACCCATCGCAGCTGGCACGAAAGATTTCTTGGATAATTTGGTCCCAAGTATCAACCACATGTTTCTTGAATCAATCTAAAGTAAGCCCTTACGTAGGGCCTATATGTTGAAGCATTTAACCCCAAACGTAGTCAAGTGGGTTGACAGTGGGATGCAGGCCATTTTTCGCATGTGATGAAATCGGGCAAAGTTGCAAAGAAATCGGGCAAAAAGCAAAGACTGAAAAAAGGTGACACCTATTGTGAGACACACTGTACTGCCTGTTCTGAAAGCTGAAAATATGGCTCATAAATAAAAATCTCAGCTCACGTGAGGAAATCATCGATGCCACGGAGGAGTATTTTGCAGACCTTCCGCAATATAAAATAAAAAAAAAACTTAAAAAAAATGTTTTTTTCATTCTCAAGGTAATTACCCTACCTTGTACATCACCTCACTTACGTTCGCTTGTTCTTAACAATATGTTTTATTACTACTATACTACCATACTACTTGTTCATTTACTCCATGAAAAAACCTGATAATGGGATAATTCCTCCTATGGTGAGATCTGACCTTTTTAACAAATTAAATTTATGATAAAGGTATCCACGTTTAAAATAAAACACTCGCGAATAGTTGTAACTTTTTTTTGGAATTAATTTAAAATGTTAGAAACTTTGGTTCTGTATGTATTGTTCACATCCTGTAAGTTTCATAGAAACTCGTCACTCGTAGTTATTTAAAAGGGGCTTTTATTTAGAGGTTTTGGAGAGTTTTTCACCAGTTCCACCTATAGTCATTAGATTCATATCTGGCGGATGCAATGACGGAGCCAATTGAACTGTCATGCGGAGCCATCAGCATATCTCGAGTAATTTATGTTAAGGCCTAAAGCCAGTAAACAATAGTTAGTTGATTCTCACCAAATGCGCCCACCGAAGCTTTATTGAGAATCACTTCAGCAGTGTTTCATTCAGGTGTTTAACAGAAATCGAAATGTCATTGTCAAGTGCAGCAAATGATTCTCGTATTGTATCGCCAGTGGAATCAGTGACATAGTTCACCGATTGATCTGAGATTTTGCTCAGTTGCTTATGGGTCCAAAAAAAATTCGTAAAATTACTCGGATTGAGAAAAAAAATTATATTGAGTTTTTGAGTATTTTGAGTAAAATTTGAAGGTGGAAATACAGGACCTTAGCTCTGAGCTGCAGGAGTGCAGATGTCACCTCCCACACAGCATGATGAAGAAAGCACTAATCTATATTTGCTGTAACGTGCCACCCGCTGAATGTCGGTTTCATATAGATGTAAAGGGCGATACGGTCAAAATTTGGTCAATATCAACTTGACGTATTTCTTTCAATTTTGCATTTAAAAAACCTGAACACCCCTCATTTAGAAGGTGTGTGTGTGTGTAGAATGTTGCTCCTATTTTGATTTTGGAATTCACTCTTCAGTTGTCAAAATGCCGTCCAAGCAAGAAGAGCAGCGTATCAAAATTTTGCTCGGGCATCGCGAAAATCCGAGCTACTCGCACGCAAAGTTGGCAAAATCGCTAAAAGTTGCCAAATCAACCGTTACAAATGTAATTAAAGTGTTTGGGGAACGTTTGTCGACAGCCAGGAAGTCTGGATCGGGGGGAAATCGAAAACCGGAAGCCGCTGAGACGACAAAGAGAGTTGCCGGTAGTTTCAACCTATCTCTCCGAGATGCCGCAAATAAGCTGGGTGTATCGTCTACAACCGTGCATTGAGCCAAAACACGAGCCGGACTATCGACTTACAAGAAGGTAGTGACTCCAAATCGCGATGATAAACAAAATACGACGGCCAAAGCGCGATCCCGGAGGCTGTACACGACGATGCTGACGAAGTTTGACTGCGTGGTAATGGACGACGAAACCTACGTCAAAGCCGACTACAAGCAGCTTCCGGGACAGGAGTTTTATACGGCAAAAGGAAGGGGAAAGGTAGCAGATATTTTTAAGCACACGAAATTGTCAAAGTTCGCAAAGAAATATCTGGTTTGGCAAGCCATATGTACCTGTGGCTTGAAAAGCAGCATTTTCATAGCTTCCGGGACTGTCAACCAAGAAATTTACGTGAAAGAGTGTTTGAATAAACGTCTGCTGCCTTTCCTGAAGAAACACGGTTGTTCCGTACTGTTTTGGCTGGATTTGGCATCTTGCCATTACGGTAAAAAGGCCATGGAGTGGTACGCCGCCAACAACGTGCAGGTGGTTCCCAAGGACAAGAACCTTCCCAACACGCCAGAGCTCCGCCCAATTGAGAAATACTGGGCTATTGTCAAGCGGAACCTAAAGAAGACCAAAAAAACTGCTAAGGACGAGCAGCAGTTCAAGGCAAACTGGCTTTCTGCGGCGAAGAAGGTGGACAAGGTGGCTGTACAAAATCTGATGGCAGGGGTCAAGCGTAAGGCCCGGCAATTCGGATTTGGAAAAGCGGAAGCCTAACTGAATATTTTTCCTGAATTTAATACTAATTGAACTTGAAAAAGAAATTTAATTTGATTTTTTAAATAAACGATTTCACCGATTTACACGCGTTTTCCCTTGACCAAATTTTGACCGTATCACCCTTTATGTTGTGTGGGGGTGACCAGAGGCAGTAGGACAACTCATTTACCATCTGCGTTAAGTTGGGGATTTCTGAATTTTTAACTGCCCTAATTCGCAAGAATATTTTGAGATTATCGATATCCCTGAAATCAGGTCTGTTGTATGAATGATTGCAAACATTTTCAATGTCTAAGCTTGCTTTGGCTTGCAATTGGACGACGCTGTGTTAAACCGTTTTACCGCTGTGTTAAAATTTATTATTTTCCTGTGTATTTAGAAAACTTTGACTATCCGTTGACTATCCGACGATAATTGAGAGCAGAATGTTGACTTCTTGATAAATTAAAGTACAATTTATTTTCTTTTTTCGATGAATTTGACAGTTCAAGGCCACGGTGAACAATTTATGTTCTATCATTTGCTTCAAGCACGCATGTTTGTTGTTGTCCAACATAATAGAGACCTTCCACGGTTCAAGAAATGACAGGGACCACCAGCTAAGGGTTGCGTACTTGGCTGGTACACACTTAGAAATAATGAATTTTATAGGAGACGAAATTCATGTTTGTTAAAAGTCGAGGATCGTAGAGAAAATTTTCGTGTAAAATTATGTCTTCTGAAACTGACACATACGCAACTCGACGACAGTTGTATTTGATTGAATTTATTTTTTAATCTCTTTCAATTTATTCTTATGTGCTAAAGGACGCTTGCATGTGTCGATCTCAGGGGACAGAAATTTACATGACATTTTGTTAGTGTGTAGTGCAGCCTGGGCACTGTTGTCCTTCTGACTACAGCTAAATTTAGGAGGTGCGTGCCGAGCGTCTGTGGAGGTCTGCAGGTGCGGCTCAAACAGCGTTTGTCCTGGCATCCAGCGGCCGAGTGGGAAACGCTGTATCGCGTCAGATATACCTAAGGTGGCAGCATCACCAACGCGATGTAGTCACGAGGAATGGTTGTATTCTTTATACGGTGTATGGTTTCAGATCATCTATGGAGTTCCTAGGTATTGTGCAGGGGTTCAAAATTGTTTTTTTTCTATCTCGTGGCAGTGACAGGACCAGAATCTTCAACATCCAGACATTTCAGATGCAATTGTTGTTGTCATTTTGTATTGTAGTGCATCCTTGCTGTTGCTTTAAATCGGTCGTCAAATTGGATAGTTCAATCTATTTTTGTATTCTATTGAAATAAACCATCTAAACTTGAGAATGGCCCCAACGGCATCCTTACTGTTGGATGTAAAGGGTGTGCACAGTTAAATTGCATCACTTTCAATAAGCTATAACACTTCACCCTTTGGGTTGATTTCAACGAAATTTTGTGTGAAATGACCTCAGCGTGTATTGTTAACACTGCGTGAGTTTTGCACACGCTTCTCAACCACCCATTTCTTTCGCACCGAGCCATCAGAAAGATGTTGAAAATTCACCAGTCTACAGTGTCTCGTGTCATAAAACGTTTTGGGAAACGTTTAACTGTCGATCGGAAGAAGGTGAGTGGTAGAAAAAGTGTTCCGTACTGTGTGACGGATCACAAGCGAGTGGTTGCTGCCTTTAAACGTAAACCCAACTGTTCCGTTCGGGATGTCGTGAAAAAGCTGCACTTGACCAAAAGTTTCGAGCAGAAAGCCAAGAAACGAGCCGGGTTCCGTTCATTAAAAGTTCAGAAAGCTCCAAACCGCAATGAAAAACAGAATACGTCAGCTAAAACACGTGCGCAAAACACACGTAAATGCGGACTTTAAACAAATTCCCGGCAACCAGTATGTGACTGCGAAACATAAGTTCGATGTTCTCTCAGGAAACAGCAAGTGTCAAAGCTCCCCAAGAAATTCATGATTTGACAGGAGATTTGTTCGTGTGGTAAACGGAGCATGCCTTTCGTGACAACTTCAACTGAAAAACCGACTGCTTTCGTTTCTCCAAACACACAACGTTCCTACAATTTTTTGGCCGGACCTTGCCTCTTGTCACTACTTCAAGGAGGTTCTGGAGTGGTACAAGACGAGTGGTGTCAATTTCGTGCCGAAGAATCTTAATCCCCCAATCTCTCCATATTGCGGCCAATTGAAAAATATTGAGCTATAATGAAGCACGAACTTCGTAAGCATCCTAAAGTTGTCACTACAGAACAGCAAATGTTGAATTCATGGTTGACAGCGGAAAAATTTTTCGGTTCAAGCGAAGAATGTTCGGGCTTTTGGATTTGGTAAAGAACTTATCTGCAGAAAGAGCTTTTGAAGATCAGGACTACTATTTCAGGGAAAATCTTCAGAGAAATCCAGGGAAGCTTTTCAGAGGAATTATTAGAAGTTCTTTAGAGAAATTTGGAGAAGTTCGTTAGAGAAGTTCAGGGAAGTTCTTCAGTGAAGTTAATGCAAGATCTTAAGAAATAATTGGGCAAAAGGGTATATGCATCATAAGATTGGACAAATTTTCATTAAGAAATTGAAAAATGCTCCCTAAAACTGCTCGTTAAATTCAACAAAATATAACCATAAAGTATATGAAATGTTCCATAGATATGTGAAAACAGCTCTATAGAATAATGATAATTGAGCACTGGAAACCCGGATATGTTAATTAATGAAAGATGCAATGCTAAATATATCATGTATAATCTGACAATGGTTTACTTGAAAGGTAACCTTAAGCATCAATAAGTGTACCACACGGATGATGAAAAGTACCTTGATCTTGTATGGTACATTAATTGAAGCTTAAGGTTACTTTTCAACTGGATCACTGTCAGATTGTACATAATATATTTTGCATTGTATCTAGCATTAATGAACATCTCCGGGTTTTCAATGCTCAATTTAAATTATTCTATGGAGCTATTGTCACATGTTTATGGAACATTTAATATATTTTATGGTTATATTTTGTTGAAATTAACGAGCAATACATTTCATTTTAGGGAGCGTTTTTCAATTTATTATTGAAAATTTATCCAATCTTATGATGCATTTATAGGGCTGCCGAAATAATTGTGGTAATTCATTAGAGAAGAAATAAAAGATCATTTTGAAAAGTTCAGGGAAGTTCTTCAAAGAAGTTCAGAGAAATTCGGAGAATTTCTCCAGAGATGTTCAGAGTAGCTCTTCAGAGAAATTCAGAAAATTCTTCAGAGAAGTACGGGAAAGTTCTTCAGAGAATTTCAGGAAAGTCATTTCAGGGAAGTTCTTCAGTGAAATTTCAGGGATTTTTTTCAGAAGAATTTCAGTAAAGTTCTTCATAGAAGTTTAGGGAAGTTTTTTAATACAAGTTCAGGGAACTTCTTCAGAGAACTTCGAAGATAATCTTCATAGAACTTTGGGGAAGTTCTTCAAAAAACTTCGGTGACGTTCTTCAGATAACTTCAGGGAAGTTCTACAGAGACTTTCTGGGAAGTTCTTCAGAGAATTTCAGGGAACTTCTTCAGAGAATTACAAATAATTTTTTAGAGAAGTTCAGGAAAATTCTTCAGGGAATTTCAAGAAAGTTCTTCAGAAGAACTTCGGGAAAGTTCTTCAGAGTAACTTCTGGGAATTTCTTCACCGAAGTTCAGGGAAATTCTTTATAGAAGTTCAGAGAACTTCGGAGATGTTTTTCAGAGAACTTCAGGAAAGTTCTCCAGAGAATTTCAGATAATTATTTAGAGAAGTTTGGAAAAATTCTTCTGGGAATTTCAACAAGGTTCTTCAGAGAACTTCGGAGATGTTCTTCAGAGAACTTTGGGGAAGTTCTTCAGAGAACTTCAGATAATTCTTCAGAGACGTTCGGGAAAATTCTTCAGGGAATTTCAGGAAAGTCATTTCACGAAGGTTCTTAGGGGACGTTTTTCCTTTCAATTTAGGGAAGTTCTTACAGTAGTTGTTTCTTCTTCGATCTTAGGTCACTGGGTTTGGTTGGTGATACGAACACCACGAGGTCATGCAGGGTCATGCAAGGTCACAAAATGTCACTTCAGGTTTCTTCTACAATCGACAAAGAACACGGGATTTGTGGGAGAACACAACTAATCGGGAGCAAGGTTTATTTTCAACTCAACTATACAATATATCGATATCCAGTATCGACCCTATCGGTGATCCTCGGATTAGTACTTAGGTTTACTGGATGCTGCGAGAGCGAGAGTGAGTGCTCTCTCACAGTCATGAGTAAAGCTATTTATTTTTTGCCGAGTGGGTTGGATAGTAGTTAAACTAATAAATTTTACAGGGAATTCCAGGAAAGTAATTTCATTCACTTCGATGAAGTGCTTCAGAGATCTTTGATAAACTTCTTCAGAGAACTTCTTGGCAGTTCATCAGAGAATTTCAAGAAAGTTCTTCTGAGAAGTTCGGTTAAATTTATTGCTTTGAGGTTTCAAATTATTCGTATTTACCGGCTCTTAGAGTAGCAAAAATAAAATGCAATTGATATGACAGGCTTTCAAGTTCACGTGATTTTAATGAAAAATTGCTATTTAACAATTCTGTAGGAGCGTTAGACGGAAAGTACATTAGTATCAAAGACCCTGCAAAGAGCGTCAGTGATTAATTAAATTATAAAAAGCAGTTTAGCGTCATTCTAATGGCTATGGGGGATGCTAAATAAAGTTTGAGTATGTCAACATAGGAGAAAAAGCAAGGATCAGTGATGGTGGGGTATTTGCCGATTGCCGTGGGTTCGGACACGATTTCGACGCAGCTCGAGAGAAGCGCCATCTCACCATAACATAACATTTTGCGCTTTAAATTGCGCACTGCTGGTTTTGGTTTCAATTCACTCGAAAGATTCTATTTTTTGTAATAAATTCCGGAAAAACTTCAAACCAATTGTGCGGACCGGCCAGTACTGCGGATTCTCAACAATATTGCACCAGTCTAACGCGTTTCGTTTTTCCTGGATTTAAAAGATCCTGCCAATCGTACCTGAACACAACACCGAAAGGCAAAGGAAACAATCGGACAGCTTCCAGAAACCGTTGTTTGTCTGTTTAATTTCACGATTGGAATGATTTCGAAATCGAAGAATAAACATTCGATTGCCGGAGAAGAACGGATGTGCAGCATCTGAGCGAAACAGGGGGCGCTGGTGGCGGCGGGAGGACCAAACCGAGAATATTACGATTCGAATCAAACAAGAATGGTAATCAAATATCCGTTCGTTCAATTTTCCGCCAGTTGTTATTTGTTTCTGTTTATTTTCCAAGCTGGGGGTTGTTGGGTTATTCTTTTCTTTTCACTCTGTTATGAGATCAACTGCAATGCTTCCCTTCCTCCTGTCGAGATGGTGTTACAGAGCAGGGAATTTTGCGTTTGGAAGCTTTCGGTCTGTCAGCTGGGTTCATCATAGATCCTGTGTTTGATGTTGATTGCCAATAGCTGGATTACTCCAAAGCTTGTCATGCTTGGTAAACTATCGTTCCATCGTAACATAAGCCACTGTTGACAGGTTACATGATTGGAATGTCAATTCGAAACGGATTATCGGAAAGCATAGATTGTCTTACTGTAAGCTCTACGGTGGTTCTTTTTTATTACCGTTTTGGAGAAATTAGTCAGGTTTAGTTGATGGAAGCTTTAATTGGCGTGTTATCAGTTAGTAATTAGGTGATAAGTTGATAGTTGAGAATCAGGTAGAGAACTATACAAATAATATTTATTACTTATTAAGAGCAGCGGCTGTATAGTCAATGGATAGAAAATGAATGAATATTTTGGCTCAGGAAGTAACGCAACTCACATCAAAACCAAAACAAAAATACTAGTACTGAAAGATACCGAAAAGCGCAAGATTTTTATGCAAGGTGCAGACTGCAAGGTGTTCTTCGGACCTAGGGGTTC
The DNA here is from genome assembly GCA_034211315.2 of Aedes japonicus. Lineage (NCBI taxonomy): Eukaryota > Metazoa > Arthropoda > Insecta > Diptera > Culicidae > Aedes > Aedes japonicus. The sequence goes on from JASCZW010005321.1 coordinate 46,287, forward strand.
AACAACAGTAAACCAATTTCATGTCGCTAGTTTCATATTGATTGTTATTAATAGTTAAAAACTATCTTTTATACAATAACTAAAACTAAATGCCTATTCAGAGAGTGCTTGTTAACCTTTTTTAAGTGTCGGGATCAATATGACCCGGAATGCGTTTTAGAAATGCTTCAACATTCTGAAATAAGCATCTTAAAGTTTGAATTTTCTTAATTTTTCCTAAATCAGGCTGTTAAAAAAAAGCTACCAATTAGGTGTTTCGGGTCATATTGACCCAGAACATACCTGTAATCCTCACAATTCCGTTGTATGAAGGGCCAAAAACGAGGGTGTGGACCCGTAAGCAGAAGCACTTACATGAAACCCACGGAAAGGAGAGAGAATCTCCTTCCAAAGAAACGCTCTAATTACAGGAAATGAACAGTTAGCAATACGCATTAGGATTTCCGGCTGGTTGTTTGTAAAAAAAGGCTTAGCAAACTCACTGTTGACTGTCAGAAGATAAATATACCCTCGCTGATCTCGATCTGACGATTTCTATCAGGGAAGGCATAATTGTCATCCATGACTTGGGCCAGATAGCCGAATCTCTTATCCTGTCTACATTTCGTCTGGCATCCTGTATTTCTCCTTTGCCCTCTGTTATTGAATGTTTATATGTAATGTACGTAATAGCATATAATATATGTATTAACAAAATATAACTAACAGCCCCTGGAATATTACTGCCACATAAAAATGTATGTCTGTCTGCCCGATCGGCGTGAAATTTTGTATGGCGGAGATTTTGTGTCCGGAAAAAGTTCTTAAGGTAGTAAGAGAATCCTCCCTTCTCTGAAAGGGGGGCTCCCATACAAATTAAATAGAAGTTTCTGCATAACTGCAGAACTAATCATGCAAATGGAACCAAATTTTACATACGGGGTTTTATTAAGGCCAGAAATGTTTCTATGATGGTTTGAGACTCCTCCTCTCTCTAGAAGAGGGGGATTCCATACAAATAAATCACAAATTTCTGCATTAATCGGGAACTAATCAAGGATATGGAACCAAATTCGGCAGGTGGAGGTTCTTGAAGAAGTGAAATATTTCTACTGTCGTTTGAGAACTCTTCGCCCTCTGGATGGGGGGACTCCCATACATTTGAAACTCTTAAGTTTGCTTAACTCAAGAGCCAATGAAGCAAATGAACCCAAATTTGGAATGTTGCGCATTTTGGAGAAAGAAATGTTTCTATGGTAGCTCAAGACCCCTTTCCTCTTGAGGGACGGGGGGTTCTCATACAAATGAAACACAACTGTATGCATAACTCGAGAACTAATCGAGCAAATGGAATTAAATTAGGCATGTGGGGGTTTTGAAGGCAGATGTTTTTATATGGTAGTTCGGAACCCTTCCCCCTCAAAATGGGGGTGCTCTCCTACAAATGAAACAGAAATTTCGGTATAACTCGAGAACTAATCATCCAAATGCAACCAAATTTGGTATGTGGGGCTTTTGGAGGCAGAATTTTTATCTATGGTTGTCGAAACCCCTCCCACCTCTAGAAAGGAGTGGGATCTGATACAAATGCAACAGAAATTGAACCTATCGGCGGGAAAATTTGTGTGCAGGGCATTTTAGAGCCTAGAAAGGTTCTTATGATGGTTTAAGACCCCTCTCGCTCTGAAAATGGTGGGTTCCCATATAAATGGAACACACATTGCTGCATAACTCGAGAACAAATCAAGAAAATAGAATCAAATCTGGCATGTAGGGTTTTTGAATGCAGGATTCTTTTCCATGGTGATTCGGGATCCCTCCTTCCTCTGGAAAGGGGGAGGGGGCTCTCATGCAAATGAAGCAGAAACTGAATCGATTGGCGAGGAAATTTTTATTCAGGGGTTTTTGTGGCCACGGAAGATTCTTATGATGATTCGAGACATCCCTCTCTTTGTAAGGAGGGCTCTAAAAAAAAAAGAACCATAAATTTCTGCATAACACGAGAAATAACCAAGCAAATGAAACTATACTTGGCATGTGGGGGTAGTTGCAGGCAGAATTTTTTTTTTCTATGGTGGTTCGAAGCCCCGCCCTCCACTGGAAGGTGGGAGGGGCTCTTTTAAAAAATAAAAAAAAATCTGGACAAGAGAAGATATGTTTTTATGGTTTTTCGAGACCCATATCTCTTCTGGAAGGGGGAGGAGGCGCCTGAAATTTCCTTCAAAGAACGGCAACGCAGCTTCGTTTACATAAATAACAAAAGATACGAAATAAAGCAATAAAATTCTATAATTGAAGTCACACATTAGCAATCGAAAATATTTTAACAAAACATCTTCCGAAAAACAATCGTAGCAGCGTTCGCACCAGGTTCAGCTAGTCTCCCATAAAAATTCATTGGTTTCATGTCAAAAGAGATTTCAAGAAATTCCTACTTTAAGTTTCCACGAGGTATGCTGGTAGATTGAAAGTTTCGAAACTACAAAGATCTGTTAGATGAAACATGGTTGAAAGAAGGATTTGAAAGTTCAAAGGTTTAATGTCCAGATGATTTAGCGAAATAATAAATTCAATCTTCCACATGGCTTGTTAGCGGAAGGAGAGTATTGAAAATTGAAATAACTGCTTATGGTCAAATGGAGGAATTATGTCCCTTGAATGATCATTAGCAAAGATATCATGAAATATTAAGTTCAATTTTCTACTTTCCTAAATTCGGTCAACTGACCTATCCAAGCCTACTAACTCATTCGGCCTAACGGCATTCGACCTAGTGACTTTCGGCCTTACGGAATTCCGCCTAGTGGCCTTACGCCACGGTTTTGCATCACCTTTTCGAGTTTCATGAAAGATTTTATCTGGATAGTAAGATTTCTTCATTTCCCTGAGCTCGATTTACATATCATGATTTACCACCTCAATGACATGCAGTTTGGTGCGAACAGCTTAAAAACCTCCTGGCATCCAGGCACAGTGACGTGATTTAAAATTATAATTACTCCCGATGAAATTACCAATTACGAATAGTAAACTAATATAAATAAAGATGAGTTTTCCCACTCGTATTGCCCGGGGGAGTGCAACAGCCGAGCAGAATTCATTAATATTCATGATTTGCGCTCTAATGCAAGCAACACCGACTAACCACCTAACCAACCAACCAACGCAGTCTAAGGATAGGGTATGTTCACGACAAAATATGGACGGTACTCAACACATATATCTCCTGTAATATCTCATCAGTGAAGTGAAAACATTTCGTAGAGTGGTAGAAGAATGTGTGTCTTCATGGTGTCTTCAATAGCAAAACAAAACATGAAAAAAGTGGCCAATTCGATTGCAGAGAAGTCTACACTGATCCTCATGACTGGAGAAACTCAAAGTTTGCCTATATTTTTTGCAGCTCAATGTTAAATTATTAAAAAATAAATCTTGGTTCAAACTGTCCAGACTTTGTCGCGAACAAGCCCCAGATGGTCAGTGACGTGGGTGTGTGGTAAAAGATATCCTCGTCCTTATAGGTACCCCATCCAATGACGATGATATCACACCATGCACTTCGGACTATCGCCGAGCTCTGGGTCTGGTCCTACCGCACATCATGCATACGACACGAAAGCCGGAGGAGGAGGTGGTGGTGGGGGCAAGTTATCGTATTTCATCATATCGCATAGCTTCAAGATCGACGACGTCAATCGACGTCGCCCAGCTGTGAACGAACCATCATCAGTAGATGCTCTGCTGCGATGCTGAGTTGAAATTTCAGCCAAGTGCATAGCAACAAAGGGCGAACAGAGCTGGAGGGAATTCTGCACCCACTACCAGCCACGTCGTCAATGAGATCAGCAAAAGCCAAAGGCCGGAATGTAAGGCACGTTTCTTGTCTTGCGCTCGGAAATTCTCCCCCAATCCAATGTGTGTGTGCGGTGTGATGTAAGTGTGTTTCCCGTGGATGTGGACGGTTATTTGATGAAATTAAACTTCGTGTCGATTACTTAGGAGTGGGAGTTAGTTGACGAACAGGCAAAAGGCCAAAGGCCGGCAGGAACGGACCGAATGATATACGGTTACAATTAGTGCTTTAAGGGTAATTTCCTACCGTCCTACCGTACGGTTCGTGGTCAGTTGCTGGATGTATTGATGTGCTCTTCTTATGAATCGTAAGCTTGCAGAATATCAAATCATGTCTAAGAACGGCAAACATGACGAATGGTTGAAATTCAGTTTGTTTTGAGTTGCTGCAAGGTGGGTGTGATTGGGGCCTCTCATATAACGCGTTTCTATTATAGACCGCTTACACTGATGCAGGCCAATAATGTCTGCCTTAAATGACAGTAAAGGGTGTCCACACGAGCAAATCGCTTGCCAAATCTCGTATTTCTTGGCAAACTTTGAAAGTTTTTGTTTCCTTATTTCCTCCGGAACGTCAAACTTGTGCTTGGCAGTGAAGAAAAGTAGCCCTGGAAGCTACCGGAAGTCCACCTTGACGTAAGTCTCATTATCCATGATGAGACAATGAGGCTTCGTCAGGGGTGTACAGTCTCCGGGCCCGTGACTCTCCCACCGTAATTTGCCATTCGTCACAATTTGGAGCCTTCTGCACTGTGTACGTATGCAGTCCCTCCCGGTCTTTGGCTCTCTGAACGAAAGAGTTGGACAGATTCAACTTTTTGGCCACATCGCTGACCGGAGTATTGGGATTCCGCTTAAATGGTTGAACGACACGCTTGTGATCCTGATCACTAATAGAACATTCATTTTGACCGCATTTCTCATTCTGTTCGATGCTCAGTGTTACGTAGCAACATTTAATAATACGACTCACTGTTGAATGCACAATTCCGAGTTGTTTTCCGATGTCCCGATGAGAGTTGAGGATTTTCCATGTGCTTACGCAAAATCAATTGCTCAAACAGTCAACATCGGCTTGAATCCGATCGATATTTACTAATTGTCAACGTGTTACTCCTAACCATCTTTACTCACTTTTGGGTAGCCATACTTCCGACGAATTTGAGTCCATCGTACTCAACTTTGGGTTGTTTAGAAATACCGTGTACATAAGTTGACATTTATGTCATAATGGGAGCCGTTTTCAAGTGCCGGGAGCCCCCGTTACTGAAAATAAATGTCACTTTGTGAAACTGCATGTCGGTTTGTGAAAATAAAAATGATTAGATTTATCTTGTTTAAAAATCGAGAAAAAAGGGTTGAGATTCATAAAAAATATTTTGTGCTAGGAAGAACACTCATCATCGATACAGATGGAAGAAACATGTTTTTTTTTTAAATTAAAACCCCTAACTTTCTTCAGCGTATTTTCCGTGATGCAATTTGATGTGGGACACCCTTTAGACAGATTTCATCTCTATTTATTACGAGCAGATTCGGCATCTACAAGATCAACGCCTTGCGGAACAAAGGAAAGAGAATCAACAGGGTGCTTGATGTCGGCCGGGAAAGTGGCAAAATGCTTCCGTGCCATGCGTAATCAGTGCAACCTGACAAACCGTCAAAACGTATATTAGTGGACATACAAAATTGACCAAACCCGTTTGAAAATAATAAAACCGAACTTTGCTTACTTCAGCCAAATTCTAGCGCTTGTTGGTTAATATTGGTTTTTAAAATAACGGGTGGCAACTAAAAGTTTTTAATTTTTTTTTCTCAAGCTGCCAAAAAAGACAAACATGCTTAGAGAAGATCTGATGTACTGAAATTAAAGATACACGGTTCATTATTGAGAAAAAATAGTGAACATTTGAAAACAATCCGCAATCGGTGGTTCGTTGAAGCTTTCATTTGCTGTCAGAACAGGAGCGTTGTACAGCCTTCATGTCAATTTTTTGAATGTAAATCTTGATTCTATCAATCAACTGCTTGTCAATCGTGGCTCTTCAGTTTTTTTGTACACCAAAATCTAGAAAAAAAATTCGACTGGCAACTCTGAGGCAGATTTGTTCGGGTTGTGGAAATTGGGTACAAATGGGTGTTCAAGAACGATTACGTTTTTGTGGCGTAATGCGACTACGTTTTATCCGATCAAAACACTTAAAGCGTGTCCACGTTAAATTTCGGACACTTTTCTTTCAGTGTAGATTTTGAATTAATTCACGGATTGTTGAAACGTTTCACTTACATGACAGCTGAAACTCTCCACTTTATTTCTCGGCACAACATGTTTACATTCTCGATACACTCAGTAAAATGGCGTCGAATCAATTGGAAGTGCGCAAACGCATTTTGTACTAACGGTTGCAAATTCGAATTTATCGGTAACAAAAACAGCCAAGTACTGGGCTCTATTTAAGCGGAAGCTCTTCGAAACTAAGAAGAAATAAACTAATTCCTATGTATAGATATAACTCTATTATTGTGAAATCAACAATCGATTTTGTTGAATTATGACCTTTTTTTTACTGGAAGTATTTTGGTTTCCGAAATTTAATGTAAACAGGCCGTATAACCCGTCTGCATGACGGTTTAAGTAAAAACAGGACAAAAGTTTTTTTTTAATAATCATTTATTTGTACAGGCTCATCCGAATTAACATTACAGAGCCAGGTTTTCATATTTATATACATCATTTATCGTAAAACTAAAGTTAGGATGATAGAAGCGATTACTCACGGCCGTCTCGAGGTTAATAGGAATAACAATCTAACGGATGGGAAGGGAGGTGAGAATTTGACGTTTGATTTACATAACTAATTTATGTTAAATTTTAAATTGGCAACAACTTCTAACTATACAACTTTTTCTTTTTTTTTTCTTTTGACTTGAACATTTTTGAGAAAGAAAAAAAAACACACACACAAACACAGGTTTAAAAAAAAAATTAAAACTCAACAAACACGTTGAACTAACTACAATCTAAAGCTAACGTTAGGTAAAAACACATAAATGAGCTTCATGTACTCCAGGTCACGTAGAGCCAAAATATCTTAAACCGGTACATTGGGTTGTCTACCTTGAGCCCGAAGGGAATCATAAAGCTCCGATCTGATTCCACGATGCTCAGCACATGACTAAATAATGTGATCTGCGTCCTGGTAAGCTTGTCCATATTCACCGAGACAGCTGTTGCTCAGCCCAAGTCGGTATAAATGAGCGCTCAAAGAATATTGATTGTACTTGAGGCGAGACATCAAACGAATGAAGTTCTGACCCACATCCATCCCCGTAAACCAAGATTTCTTCGACACCTTTGGGATGATAGAATATTGCCATCGGCCCAAATCTCCTTTACTCCGTTTATACTGCCAGCTGACGAGTGACTGTTGACGAAAAATAGGAAAAAAGTCGTTGAAGGCGATTTGTCGATCACAAATATCGCTTTCTATAGCACCCACCTTTGCAAGCGAGTCCGGTCTCTCATTGCCCAGAATTGCGCAAGAGGTTATGATAAAATAACGCGAAGATAAAGCACTTCGTGTGATCGTGGTTGAAGACGCTTGGGGTTCCTGAAGAGCAAAAATATACCATTTGTGCCAAAAGACCGGAATACGACTAATCTACCGCAGCGTAGTCCTATCGAGAACGTGTTTGGTCTATTGAGCTCCAAGAGTAATTGGAAGGTCAAGGATCCGAAGCAACGCACCAAGGATCAAATGAAGCAGTCTGAAATTGATGTGACTTCCATCCAGTGGTCATGCACATTTTAGCCAGATATTGCTGGAATCAAATCTGTTGTATGGAAGATGGTCAACAATGTTGTATAGACTGTTCCAAAAAATATGAGTACAATTTCTTTCTCAAATTAAAATACCATACTGTGATTTTTGATTACTGTATTTTCAAACATAGATAACAATGTTTTCTCTCCATCTTCAACTCAATTTGCTTAGTTTTTCGTAGAGTACGCAAGTTTTCTAAATATGTCATTAACACAATTCATAAGCTTCTGCACAGTGATTTCTCCTACCATTTTCATCACTTTTGGCCAAACTTTCTTAAATTTTGCAAGACTATCCGCTGGTTTCATATGTTTTCTCAGCTTCACCTTCGTCAAAGCCCAGAAAGTTTCGATAGGGTGAATTTTTAGGCAGTTCGGTGGTTGGTCATTCCCTATGGTACAAAAAGAAGTTGTGCCATTCGTACCACTCTAGTGCATATTTAGAGTATTGGTAGGAAGCAAGATCAGGCCAAACGATTGTAGGCTTGTTATGCTGTTTGATCAAGGGTAGCTACCTTTTTTGTAGATACTTCTTCATGTAGATTTGACCATTCATTTGTTGGGGCGTAAAACCACTGTGTCCACTGAATTGAACTTTTGTGGTTTTTACTTCCGATATTAATGATTAGTAATTTCGCTATAGGATTATTTTGCTGTTTGACCATAGTAACTCAACCGTTTTCAGTTAGTTACGCTAGTTAGAACATGTTGATGAGATCATAGTGGTCAGAATGCGAATTTAGTTGGAAAAATACATTTTCAGCCAAAGTTTGAAGTTGTGGATTAAAATTGTCTTCTACAAAGTTGTTTCCAATAACAATGCGCTTCTTTTGGTGTAAATAAAAACTAGGGTGGTTCTTGTTTTCAGAGAAAACAAAAATCTAACTTTTTTATTTGCAGAAATAAAGGCATACTTTGTTCAAAAAATGTAGAATAAATCATTTCAAGCAACTTTGATGGTACCATTTTTTCTGTACCTTTTAACATGACCGAACTAGAGCATGTTTGCGGTGTCACGACCGAAAAAACAGTTTTTTGCCTTTCAAAATCCTTTCAAATGATGTTAAGAAATAAGTTTCTGGTTTTCTCCAACTAGAAAATCCAGCATTTCAAAAAGGCCTATTTTGTTAACTTTTGTTTGACATACGATAGAGACGATTTCAGCACACCAAAAGTTGTCACTTTTATTGTTTAAGAATCAATGGCAAGACAGCTTTGCTGAAAAATTTGAAAAAAAAAATTTACAGCAAAATAAATGATTTTTACAAGGACACCCTAAGCTTCGTAGGAAAACATGCTCTAATTCGGTCATACCAAAAGGTACAGAAAAAATAATGCCATCAAAGTTACTTGAATTTATTGATTCTATAACTTTTCCGAATATTGTATGCCTTTATTTCTGCAAATAAAAGAGTAAGATTTTCAATTTCTCTGAAAATAAGAACCACCCTAGTTTTCATTCACACCAAAAAAGAGGGCCTTGTTATTAGAAACAATGTGGAAGACCATTTTGCTTCAAAATTCAAGCTTAGGCTGAAAATGTATCTTTCCAGTTAAATTCGCATTCTGGACCACTGTACAATGTTTTGAATTACACGATGAAGCGAATTCCATCAAAATTGAGTAAAGCTTGTTTTTTATAGCGTTACAAAAGTGTCCTTTTTATAAAATGAACAGTTATTATATCGTTCTATGCTGCATATGAGACCTCGGTTGCTCGAATTTGTTATTTGTCATAGGGAAATTTTGTGTATTTGGTAATTTTAGCTAGGAAGACGTCATGAACTTTTAAATTACCACCGAGAACACACAATTTGAATGAAACATTAAATTTCCTTTGTTATCTAAAGCACATAACGAGAATGCTGGTATAAATAATGGAATCTTTCATACGGATTTAAGCCAAATATATCTGAAACCTGGTCTGTTGTATAGAAGGTTGCAAAAAATTTTGTATGTTGTATGAAAGATTGCAAACAATTACGTTATTTACGCTTGCTTTGCCTTGCAATAAAACGATGGGAAATTTTACGCGTTTTTCAAAATTCATTATATTTTTTCTATGTAGTTCTTCCCAAATAAACGTCAAATAGCGTGTGCAGTGACAGTTTCTTATCATATGTTTTCAAATTACAAGATGTTATTCTGGTCACGACTTGAAATTGTCTCAACATAAGGGTGGAATCATTTCAAAATTGCATTACTAATCCACAGTCGTTAGGCTTTCATCCGCTTAGACCATCCCCATTGGATTGCCAAGAAACCCATCAAGAAAAAACAAAACACAATGCAGTACAGCATCAGGTGTCTCAACTGTCAGCTGCAGCTCCGCTCATTATGACACCGCTGGTAACCTGGATTTTTTTTTTCCTCTGTCGGTATCAAGCTACACCACCAACTCTCAAGAACCACTACAAAGTCTTATTCCCAGTGGTTGTATACCTTGAGCTGACACAGCTGCTCTCCACTCAAAGGAAACGAATCTCTGTTTCCCGGGACAGGGACGGAAAATTAATTCGAGAAAATGCTAAACAGTGCACAACAAAGTATGGGTGTCCCTTCCATTCCCAGTACTCATCCTGTTGCCCGGAGCAGCTCATGTGCTATGGAAATTCTAAGCCTTTTGGCCCTGGGAAATGTATATTCACCTGTGTACCTCGTTGTTGGTATTTTCCTGATGAGGTCTTCCAGGAAACTACGTAATGGTAATCATAGCCATGGCAGTGCGGTTGTTTGTGAAGCTTTATGCCTCTAACATCAAGGTTATTTTCTGCAGGTCTTGATGACTTGTTGATGTCGTTGGATGCTGCTGTGGAAACCAGTAGGGAGGGCTGATGTTATTTTATTTTCGTTGGAAACCCTTATTTGTCAATAGGAACTGCGGGATCAGCTTGGGTTGCAGTAGTGATGCATGGCTTACTAAGGGAATAAAGAAATGTGTGGGTGATTCTGTTGTTTGTGCAACATTAGAAAACAGGTTTTAGCTAGAGTTATTTTGCAAAAGAATTCCATCAAACCATAAAGTACTAGTTCAGTTGTGAATTATAAAGGCAGTTCGTGAGTTGTGAAATTCACCACAGTTATCGAAAAAATAACCCATTTTTCAACAGATGAAAAGCAGAAGAATACAAAGGAGATTAACGTTCACCACCTTCACTGTTCATTACTTTACGTTACAATCTGCATACAATACGAAATGGTTGGCGGAATGATCGACTATAACGGCAGCAAACCCGACACAAGCATTCCACTTCAGCGGCGATACTTGAAATGAAATATCGTTCCATGAATTGTTAATAGACTGGCTTTATGCTACAATTTGTCCCCTCCCCGTCGCTTTTAGATCATAATCCAACAATCTACCAAACAACGTAGATCCATTTCATGGCACTACGGAGTTCTACATGAAATTTTATCCAATCCAGCACAGGAATTCACTAGCATCCGTGATTAAGCGTAATGAGCGAATAAAGGATACTGAGGATAAGCGGCTAGCAAAAAAAAAGAGCGTTATGTCGCTCGTCGAGGATTAAAATATGTTTATCTGCGAATTTATGAGCGAGCATTCCAAAACAGTTTTTAATGGTATTAAATGCTTCCGAGCAGACGGGGCGCGGTGAACGGAGGAGGGGGGTAGGAACTGTCCACGCTATTAGTACCCGTTCGAATTGGATCCGGCATGCAAAATGCTTCGCCCCTGCTTGTGTCGTACGCTTCGATAATTGTACCAATGAGAATAAATTATTTTAAAAAAACTGTTCGTTCATGCGTTTATTTTTGGGTTGCCATTTGTGTTGCGGTTTTTCCAAAATGAGAACTGCAGCGCTGCTCATTAACGACGGAACGGTGGGCTGTGTATGGGTTGCGGGCTTTTTGAGTGTATTTGAATTAACGAACTGCAATATGGTGCCCTTTTTCGTTGTTTGTTTAGTGGTTTTTAGGTTTGCGCACAGTAGTTTATCTTTTAAATTACAAAAATAAATATGCTGTTCGGATTTGGATGTAGCATTTGTATAAAACGACGAGGAGGGGTTTCAAATGTCAGTAGTTATCAAATGAATGGTACAATCTTTGGTTATCAAAATTAATATGAAAACATACATAAGGCTTTGAATTGCATATGGAGCTTATCGGATTAGCAGTCTTTTTATTTGAAACATATGATTTTTAAAATGATGTCAATAAAATGGTTGATCTATTTTTATATCTAATAGTGGAATACAGCATTTTCGTCTCTTTTTGAGATGTGGGAATTAAAAGTGTGATGCTAAACGTGAATCTGATTTCAAAGTTTTTTCGGGTTGTATTACTAGCTAGACAATGTTTAAGGATTAACATTGGATGTAAGATAATTGTTTTTTCTGACGTAGGCTACGTCTTATGGCAAGAGTAGGATAGAAAATGAGAAGAAAGATTAGTAATTTTCATTAATTTCCTACTACCTTTATTGTTTATCTTGACAGATACGCGTATTTCGTGTACAATGTGCAGACTTCCTCAGTGTCGTGTACTAATACTCGACCGAAAGAAAGACTTTGATGGCGTAATTGATGATAATTTGGATGATTAAGCCAATGTAACAGTTTTGCATAATTTGCCAGATTCCTCGTTGGGTAAGGAACAGAAGGAAGTCCCACCAAAAGGTAAAAAAACTAAACTAAGTGGTGCGGGTGTGAGGTGCTTCAAACGTCTGCTTGAAAGTGGTCCTAGCGCCCCACAAGCCCGCCTTTTTACCAAGCAGAAGACGTCTAGCAGTGATTCTTCGAAACGGCCTAGGGATACTAATTTAGGTGGAAGCAATGGAGCAGTGGAACTGACCCAACCCCTAAAAAGGTAAGGGATTTTTCTAACTGTGGTGTAAATAATGTTTCTCAACCGCCGGTGATATCGTCAGTACAGCTTCATCTTGATTCAGCAAAAGCGGGGAGAGCAGTAGGGTCGAATAGATCTTCCTTTAGAGAAATTACTAGTTATGTTGTGGTACGACTTGCACCAAAAAACTACCCTCGTGTAGTGCTTACACTCCGTGTCATAACTATAGAACCACTGATTTTTTTTCGAGGTGTCTTGGATTGATTTGTGATTTTTCAAAATAAGTTGCACAGAATAATGGATACTTGTTGTCTATTTTTACTTTAGAATTTTCAACTCTGAGCATATTGTGTTTAGCTTTGTAATAAAAGATTCATAAAAATTATATGTTCCATAACTATAGAACTAGTTCAAAATTTATTTCTCTTTTAAAGATTTCAACGATATTTACCTGTAAATCAAAATGTTAATAATGGGTCAGTCCTCCTTTGTTTTCAATCAGTTCAAAAAACCTATTCGGCATACCCTGAATTAAGTTACGGCAAGTACAATGATAGGCAAAATAAAGTGCCCACCTCATCGTATTTTCAATTTCTCTCATTTACTTGGTTCAAATTAAAGTAAACAAACTGTATTTTTTTTTTATTTATTTATTATATTCTTTTTAAGTTTCACTTATGGAATGCTGAAAAAAAGGAGTTTTACTTAAAGAAAAAAAAATCAATTTGTGTTGAAAAAAAAACAGTGACAAAATAAAGTGCCCACTCCATTTAGGCTACAGAAAACATAAATTAAAGTAAAATAAAAGCATTTCAATAATTGATATGTCTTCCTTTGGCCTTCAGGACCTCCTGCAGGCGCTTCGACATGCTCTCGACCAGGTTCTTTAGGTGCTGCAGATCTAGCTCTTCCCAGGCGCGCTCCAGGGCTTCAAAATAGTTATTTTTATTGGTAACACCAGTTTTGTCAACCCTGGCATCGAGAATCGCCCACAAATTCTCGATGGGATTGAGGTCCGGGCTTTGTGGAGGCCATTCCAGCGGTTTGATCCAACAAGACCGGAAGAAAGACTTGGTCTTCTTGGCAGTATGCTTCGGGTCGTTGTCCTGCTGGAATACGACCTTCTCTTCAAGGCCCGTCTGGATCAGCGAAACCTCCAGATTTTCTCGCAGGATGTTGATGTAAGAATCTGCCGTCATTATCCCGTCGATTTTCACAATGCTTCCCACTCCACCCCACGAAAAACACCCTCAGACCATCACATTTCATCCTCCATGCTTCATCGTGCCTTGGATGTGGCGCTCCTGAAGCTCCTCTCCCGATCTGCACCAAACACGAACCCGCAGCTCGAATTTTCATTCGTCCGTCCAGAGAACCGTTTTCCAGAACTATAGGGGCTTATCAACATGCTCCTTAGCAAACTTAAGGACAAACTGGATGGAATCCCCTTATGGCAGGAGCGATGGCTTCCTCATCCACACAAGCTTACTTTGGATTTGTTCAACAAAATATTCTAAATTAATCCACTTACCTGCAATGAATCATCATGATACTGCTAATAGGACAGCAGAACACCATATTTAATCAATTTGAACTGTTTAATTTACAAAAAACACTCTGAAACGATCAATTGGTGCTCATTGCCACAGAGCAGGTAATTTTTCGTCGTCATTGTTTACCTTTTTACAACCAGGATCCGCCAATTAATGTTACACAATAAATTGTAATTCCACTTCCCGTAGCCACCTTAACACTATTTCCTTTCACTTAGAGATCAATTATCATCGCGCTCTTAAAAACAGTGGGCGAAAAAACTGTTAAATTAACGAGTATGGTGCAAAACTTGTGCACCTGGTCTCAAAACTACGCGTTTTGCTTTTTTCTAATTCACACTCAGCTGTGCGTAGCTTTGCAGAGCGCAGTGTTGTCAGCAACTTTTTGCGCAAGTGTGCGAGACTAATAAAAATTTTGATTAACGAAGTAAAAAATGCCGCATGTTACTAAAAGAAGAAAAGCGGCAGTTTTGCGTGAACGGGCTAAAAAAGTTATAAAAAGTGCTGTTGATCCCTCAACTTGGACATTCGAAAACTCGTGGAATAGTGATTTTAGTTCACCGTCAACTGATGCTGAATTTCATAAAGAAATAAGTTCCGGTGACGAATCTGTCGGCAAATCTTCCGACATTACACATAACGTTACTAAACCTAGCTCAATTGATGCTGGTTTTGAGAATCCCGGTCATACTTCCGAATCCAATGGTGACTTTAGTTTTTGATTAGCTTGTCATTTGTTTGTGTACATATTTATTTTGTTGTTTGGAAAGTAAACAAAAAACAGCGTTCATGCATTTCCTTTCCTTGGAATCTGGAGCGAGGGGTATGGGAGTCTGGATTGACTTGATCCCCCTTTTTCGTTATGGATATATCTCAGCGAAAAAAAAGAAACTTGATGCGGTTTTTGCTCCGGTTCAATTTTTTTCAAAATTTTCCGGTCTTTGAAATTAAAAAAAGGCCACATTGATCCCTCGTTTTCGGAAAAGCATGAAAATATTGTATTTCTACTAAATTTTGTAGTGTGATATTTCATTTTTTTCTCTGATTAGAAATGCCCAAACAGTGTTCACATTTAATTTTCAATTTAATGAAGGGATCAAGTGTTGCCAGACTGCGCTTTTAACCTGGTATCAAATTAATGAAAAACTCTATAACCACTTGATAAAAAAAAAATATGATTTTAATTGACTCCACAGGGATCAAGTCTATCCAGTTTCCAAGTTAAACTATTGTACTATTACTATAAATTTATAACGATTTCTTTTTGCGTTTTTGTCTAAAAGTAAGGAATTTAGACTCTAAGATAAAAATTGAAACAAAAGTACAATTATTTTTTGAAACATTTGTGCTGAAAAAGGTGATACATGATGAGATTTCAGTTAAAACATAGAGTGAATACATATATTAACTTAACAATGCTCTACATTGAAATATAAGTAAAGCGAAGCAAATCTATTCATCCTTATTAAACTCGCAAAATAAAATAATATCTCTTTGTGTTTGTGGTAAGTACCTTAGTTTTCAAACTACAAAAATCCCATTTATTATCGCAGATGTGCAATTTAAAACATTTTAAATATATTTTACGTATCATCAATCTAATCATCGATTCATCCGTTAGTTTATGATTCAAATAAGAACTGAACACAAACGTTTAAAATTCACCAATATTTGTATTCAACAAGATGTATGGTTTAATATTTAGCTTGCTAATTATGACCCTGACTCCCCTGAAGAATTTGAAATTTGTGGAGAATAATTATATGGATGTACTATAGTCCATAAAGAAAAATTAAAATATCTGGCAACCACGTCCGCTTTCTCCATGATTTACCAATACTACCACTTAAGAGCAAAAAGGGGGTTTGCACTACTACATGGTTGTTGAATACTGAGGATTCAAGGGAGTTTCACCTTAGGCCGTTTGGCTTTGTTTGCCTTGCTGATAAATGGGCGCTTCCGGGCAAGTTTGCTATTCAACCCCTGTGCTAAGAAACGGCGACGAACAGTTCGACCGGAAACTGATAACTGAAGGGTTTCCTGGACCTCGCGGACAGTTACCTTCGGGTTCTTCTTGACTTCGCGCATGATCTTGGTGCCCGTTCTCGCATCCGTTTTCCGCTTCCTGCATCTGCCAGAGCGATCCACCACTGATCCAAACGTTTTAAGCTTCAGAAAAATTTTGCCAATCGCTGCCCTACTGATACTGTACTTCTTAGCGACAACCCGGTGCCATTCACCGTTTTGCACATCACGAACGACCAATTTTCGGATACACAAGGGAATTGCTTTCGAAAGCACTGCGTTCTCCATTTTTTTATCAAAACATAATCAATCGAGAGGTCTTCCAATGGAAACTTATCGAAAACATATCGATTTTTGAAGTGTCACTGTTTTTTTGTCACTGTTTTATTTTGTCACTGTTTTTTTTGCAACACAAGTTGATTATTTTTTTCTTTAAGTAAAACTCCTTTTTTTCAGTATTCCATTAAAAAGAATATAAAAAATATAATAAGAAAAAAAAACTACACTGTGTTTACTTTAATTTGAACCAAGTAAATGAGAGAAATTGATAAAACGAAGAGGTGGGCACTTTATTTTGCCTATAAGTGTAGATACATACTTTTATTCCTTGCCATGTAGATAAGACGGCTTGTTTCAGGTCATGAACGCTTGCGTACTGCTTGTTGTCTGCAAATACTTCACGTACGATCAATCCCCACATACTCTCGATCGGGGTTTGGTCTGGATAATAAGCTGAACTCCATATTTGTTGAACCACGCCATAGTCGCTCTACTTGTATGAACTAAAGCATTATCTTGCTGAAATGTGTAGCCAACCCGACGATGTTGCCGCAAGAATGGTAGCAAATGCCTTTGGAGTATCTCAATGTACTTCCCACTGATCATTCTGGTGGATGGAAAAGCAATCTGCACTGTTCCAGTTTGACAAAATGCTCCCCAAACCATCAACCTATCACCACCAAAGTTACGAGTCGAAAAGTAACGCTGTTCCTTTCTTAAGTCCCTCCAGTATGAAAAAATTCCACCTGGGCCTTCCAGATTGAATTTTTTTTCGTCGGAAAAAAAATACCTAGTGGAACAAAGGAACTTAATTAATTTTATAATAGTGAATAATGAAGGTTACAAACCTTACTCCAATCTCTACGCGTATTAGCTCGTGCGAAATCGAGTCGGGCTTGTTTATGGTGAGATAAGAGTTGTGGAGCTTGCTTTAGTTGTTGCCGCTGAATATAAGGAGAGCTTTTCAATGTTCGATAGATTGTAGAACATGAGACGTCAAGTGATAACTCAGCCTTAATTTGATTCAAACTTTTGAGTGAGTTACTTGCATTTTGAACCATTCTTCGTTGCGTTCTTTCCGACAACCTTTTATTTATGTCCACCTTTATTGTTATTCCCATCATATAACCGCAAATATAACCGTTTCCTTAACAATCGACATGTAAGACGCACGGAAGCAAACCTGCGAGAGAACCCAAAAAATTTTTGGTCGTTTGTTAACTCCAAGCGAAAGGAAACCGGGTTGCCTTGTTCCATGTTCCTCGGAAACAACACAGCCAATACTGAAGGTGAGAAATGCAACCGTTTGCCCAACGTTTTATGCAAGTGTTTAACGATTTCTCCGCTTTGCCGACACAAGTGATAGATGCTACTATGGGGTTGCCACACGATGTGGTCAATCTCGATTTTCCACGCATTACTGATGACATAGTGATGACTGCAATACACAAACTGAAGCTCTCGTTTGCCACTGGCCCTGATGGCATCCCATCGTCAGTTTTAAAACGATGTGCAGACAGTCTTTGCCTTCCCCTTGCAAGGATCTTCCAGCTTTCGGCGCAGCAAAGTGAGTTTCGCACACGCTGGAAACACTCGTATATATTTCCGATCTACAAAAAAGGAGATAAACGGGACATTGTCAATTACCGTGGTATCACCTCACTGTGCGCATGTTCAAAGGTATTCGAAATTATTATAAACGGTTCCTTGTTTGAGTGCTGTAAAAACTACATCGATTCTGATCAACACGGCTTTTATCCGAAACGATCGGTTTCCACGAACCTCAGTTTACTTCTAGCTGCCTGCGTTGTATTGATTCTGGATGGCAGGTTGATGCTGCGTATATGCATCTGAAGGCTGCGTTTGATACGGTGGATCATGAAATTTTGCTTGCTAAGCTGGACATACTCGGCATATCATCTGCCGCTGTGGATTGGTTTAGGTCTTACTTGGCGAATCGCTCAGTACGGGTTAAGATTGGCACGTCGGAGTCGGAAGCTTTCACAAATAATTCGGGAGTTCCACAAGGCAGCAACCTTGGTCCACTGCTCTTCTCGATCTTCATAAACGATGCCATCTTGCTATCCCCACCAGGGTCCCGCCTCTTCTACGCAGATGATTCAAAAATTTACAAAACTATAAAAAGTCTATCAGACTGTTCCGACTTGCAGCATATGTTGTGTATTTTCGGTGCTCAAGGAATCTGATGGGCTTAAGCATCGAAAAATGCAACATAATATCATATCACCGGAAAAACGCACCAATCATCTTCGACTATGTCCTCTCCGGGCAACTCGCTCACTCGCGTTCAACACATCAAGGATCTTGGTGTTATTTTGGATAATGGAATGACATTCAGATTTCACTACAACGACATTGTGTCCAGAGCCAATCATCAACTGGGCTTTATTTTTAAAATTGCTGGCGAGTTTCGTGAAAGTTCGTAAGATACGCTCTTCGCTTTCTCAGTTGGCGTGATCCTACAAACCTGCCTCCGTATGAAGAGCGTTGCCGTCTGCTTAATATCGAGCCACTTGAGGTGAGACGAAAGGCCGCTCAGGCTTTGTTTGCTGGGAAGCTGCGCAGGGGTGAAATTTACTGTCCGGTACTGTTGTTACAGTTAAATTTGTACGCTCCCGAGAGACCTCTTCGTCAACGTGTATTTTTGCATCTTGAGCCACAGAACAACAACTATGCACTCCATGAACCAATTCGAGAAATCAGCCAGCGTTTCAACGAGCGTTTCAATATGTTCGACTTCAACTTATCTGCTGACGTGTTTTGTCATCGGCTACTTGAATTTTTCCGTACTTCTGGCCGTAACCAAGTAATTTAAGTTTTTTATTCATTTAAACATTTGTTGTCAGTTGAATTATTGTGATAAATAAAATAAATAAATAAATAAAATAAATATCGTTCTGGATTTCTCAGAAAAATTGATTATGACGTAATGCGATTTTCCCAATCGTCTAGAAACTTCGTGAATACCAGCATTACATTCGCGAAATGCCAAAATTTTACCTCTTTCTTCTTCCGTCTAATAGGTTCCACGCGGCATTATTCCGGAGCATTCACAAACACGTCACAACACGATAAAATGTGAAAGAAAACTGAAACGCAATTCATGCAGATAGTTTTGTATGTATTGGTTATATAGTTATGAAATAGTAAAAATGAGTGATTGTATTATTATCCACTCACACAGTAAATCAATGGATTCAGAAGAGTTGTGGTGTGAGTAAACATTCTCACACAGTGTCTGCATGTGAATATCTGAAATGGTAGAATTTATTTTTCATTGAAACATATGGACTTTTTAAGTGGATCAACTGTTATGAAACGTAGCGTACAATGCACCAACTAACAGCTGATCAGAAATCAATTTCAACAAAAATAGTTCAGCAAAGGAAACAAAAGTTAAATCCTAAATTTGGTACTTGCTAATTAAGGCCAAGTTTCTTGGTTATTCTCTGCAAAAATCAGGAAACGGTTGAATGGTTGGAGGTTTTATTGAACTCATGACGATCGACGATAAATTCATTCCCCAACCAGATGCTTTGATTGTTTTTTTTTTTCCGCGAGGCGTAGAAGATAGCAATAATACTAAAGGGTGATACGGTCAAAATTTGGTCAAGGGAAAACGCGTGTAAATCGGTGAAATCGTTTATTTAAAAAATCAAATTAAATTTCTTTTTCAAGTTCAATTAGTATAAAATTCAGGAAAAATATTCAGTTAGGCTTCCGCTTTTCCAAATCCGAATTGCCGGGCCTTACGCTTGACCCCTGCCATCAGATTTTGTACAGCCACCTTGTCCACCTTCTTCGCCGCAGAAAGCCAGTTTGCCTTGAACTGCTGCTCGTCCTTAGCAGTTTTTTTGGTCTTCTTTAGGTTCCGCTTGACAATAGCCCAGTATTTCTCAATTGGACGGAGCTCTGGCGTGTTGGGAGGGTTCTTGTCCTTGGGAACCACCTGCACGTTGTTGGCGGCGTACCACTCCATGGCCTTTTTACCTAAATGGCAAGATGCCAAATCCGGCCAAAACAGTACGGAATAACCGTGTTTCTTCAGGAAAGGCAGCAGACGTTTATTCAAACACTCTTTCACGTAAATTTTTTGGTTGACAGTCCCGGAAGCTATGAAAATGCTTCTTTTCAAGCCACAGGTACAGATGGCTTGCCAAACCGGATATTTCTTTTGCGAACTTTGACAGTTTCGTGTGCTTGAAAATATCTGCTACCTTTCCCCTTCATTTTGCCGTATAAAACTCCTGTCCCGGAAGCTGCTTGTAGTCGGCTTTGACGTAGGTTTCGTCGTCCATTACCACGCAGTCAAACTTCGTCAGCATCGTCGTGTACAGCCTCCGGGATCGCGCTTTGGCCGTCGTATTTTGTTTATCATCGCGATTTGGAGTCACTACCTTCTTGTAAGTCGATAGTCCGGCTCGTTTTTTGACTCGATGCACGGTTGTAGACGATACACCCAGTTTATTTGCGGCATCTCGGAGAGATAGGTTAGGGTTTCGCTTGAAACTACCGGCAACTCTCTTTGTCGTCTCAGCGGCTTCCGGTTTTCGATTTCCCTCCGATCCAGACTTCCTGGCTGTCGACAAACGTTCCCCAAACACTTTAATTACATTTGTAACGGTTGATTTGGCAACTTTTAGCGATTTTGCCAACTTTGCGTGCGAGTAGCTCGGATTTTCGCGATCCGCGAGCAAAATATTGATACGCTGCTCTTCTTGCTTGGACGGCATTTTGACAACTGAAGAGTGAATTCCAAAATCAAAATAGGAGCAACATTCTACACACACACACCTTCAAAATGAGGGGTGTTCAGGTTTTTTAAATGCAAAATTGAAAGAAATACGTCAAGTTGATATTGACCAAATTTTGACCGTATCGCCTTTTATTCTCGCTTTGCTGGAGAGACAGAACGAAGAGATGGTGATCGATGCATGGAGAGTACTCCGAAGTCAAATAACAAAGAAACAACACGTAGAACTCACTTTCCTTGTTGACGCCATTTCTCTTCAAACAATGAAAAATAATAATTTTGTTCTTGATTTCAAATTCGACAACGCTCAGATCCGCAAACAACCTCCGAAGAAACCTGTTCAACCGTTTATCTGTGGACGTGAGGGAGACCGAGGAAACAAGAGTGGTAGCGGTTGTGGGAGCAGGGGCAGTTGATCTGTGATCAAAATAAAACCTCGTTAGAAATCCAACCAGGATGTCCCAGAAGTAGACAAGGTTACGGTTACAGGTCATAATACTAATGCCACTGATCAAATTCTTACTGTGTGGATGATGAATATAATCATTCCTTAACAACCCTCTATATACACCTTGTCTATATGACCCATCCCTACCGTTCGCATCTCGCCCGCTTGAGGTTTCATACAACCCTACATCCTCCAACCCGATCAAGTTGCCCGAGAGCTCGACCTCTTTCGTATCCTGGCAGTGGTGAAGGTAAGACGTGTTGTCCGCAGTTAGATGAGTACATCAACTCCAAAATGGTTGATCTCTTGGTGGCCGAAATTGCACACTTACTAGGACCATTTCTTCAGAACCGGATCAACCTAAATCCACAGAGTTAACTCCCCAATATAGGGAGATAAACATTGAAAATAACTCAGTAATTTGCAAGTCCAATGTGAGGAAACATAAGAGTCTCCTTAGCAGCTAAAACAACCATAAACATGACATCATCATAATCTTCAACATGCAAAGGGAAATTTTGGATTCCTATGCAAGAAATTCGTACAGAATGAAGTAGATGTAATGTTTATCAATGCATCATGGCAATACACAAACATAGTTTTGGAAAACATAATTCAAGCATGTAAGTTGTTTCATGATCACTCAGTTCTACCTCGTACATTGCTGGTAAATGATAGAGTCAAGATTACTTCTTCTACAGAATTCCAGAAAAAGAATATAGTTGCAGCCATCATAGAGCTTACCTCATGTTTTGGAATAACTGAACTCTACGTAGACTCAGCCTACTGTCTCGGTGACATGGCGGAAGCGATATACTTGTTCAAGGTATGGAGTAATCAATTGAAAGTCTTTAATTTAAACATCACAGTAAGACAAACGGACATGTATTTTTTAATACCTCCTGTTGTTCACTTCCAGCTAGAAATGTCAAGTTTTTCTGTTCGTTCTTCAGGGAATCATTTTAAAACCCCTGCTATGATCAATTTGCTTGAAAATGAACAAATAATTATACTAAAACAATTTGTTTTACGTCATGAGATAACACTAGTGATAGAATTGACACATTGTATTAAAGTCCGCTTTTGCAGCGTGATGTTTTGGTCACTTGCTCCAGTTGGGGGATGGTGCATTCGCCATACTCTTGATCTGTACATAGTGTCGACTATTAAGGTAGGGTGGACGTACCAATTATGGCTATAGTTTGTCGCTTCCAGTCACATATATTTGTCATCGTTGTACGCATAGCCTTCGTGATACTACATAGGGGTGTATGTGCCACCATGGCTATAGTTTGTCGCTTCCAGTCATATATTTGTCATCGTTGTACGCATGTTTTCGTGATACTACATATACTATACTAAAAACCTAGGCTTAATGTCTTATTGTTAAGATAAACTTATCAAATTTCACGAATTAATGAACCTAACTAAATTATAATATAAATAAATATGCTTTTCCGGGTTCCTATTATAGCCATATGGTTCCTTTGTTCGTCATACATGTGTTCCTATTATGGTTATATTGAAATAGACTGTTGAGAATAGCTTTATTGAATGATAAATAAGAATTATATATTAATTTATTATTTACTATTGTGACACAGATAAACAGACGTGATTTATTGAACATTTCAAAATCTAAAAAATTTTGAAGACAATGTAGATGAGCTTATTAATTAAGGGATCGATTTATTCATTTTCATAAAAATAAACAAATCTTTTGTTTTGCATCATATTATTAATTCATCATATATTGTATTAGGTATTTTAAGTATAATAAGTACATCAATGGCTTATTTCAGAAAAGAAGGATTATTTCTTGGTTTTCCGATTATATTTCTTCTGTTTTTGTTCCTTCTTTTTTCGCTCACGTTCCTCCATTCTAGGCTTTTTTTGCTTTCTCTCTTTTTAACTTTATGTCTTTTCGTTCAACAGCTTTCCTTTTCTTTGTCTGTTCAATTTCCATTTTCTCTGCTTCTTTCTTCTGAATCGCTTCAAGACGTTCCCCGGCTGTAAGAACGGGTGTATACTGCATTGAATAATTCCGATGTTTTGGATTGCGTTGAGGTGTTGGTGGAAGCTTCAATATCTCCGATAGCCTACGCTTAGAAGTGACACAACGTGTATCCACGCAGGTTTTTGTTGTATCTGAGTAATAAATTAAATTATTGCATAATATGATATTCTTCCAATGGAAACCATGTTTACCTTCAGCGTTCATTTGCAGGCAAGTTTCAGCGTCTGATGTTTCTGTAACAGTTGGTTCGTCTTGGTCATCAATGTGAATATCTTCTGTAAGATAAAAATAATACCTTTAAAAATAAATTTTGCATTATTTTTATACTGCTGTTGAATACCATCACGGTGATATTTTGTTTCCCATCCGCCTGTCTCAATTTCGTACACGTTACAAGAGCCAGTGCGTGCAATTACCTCCTTCGTACTATGGTGAAGATACAACGATGTTTCATCACCGTTGTAAACACGTTTCGGATCATCAGCACGTCAAGAAGATTGTTCTTCATCAACCAGCTGGCCACTGTCTCGAACCAACCTCGAAGGTCAGTTTCGGTAACTCTCCTGCTT
Source organism: Aedes japonicus (assembly GCA_034211315.2). Lineage (NCBI taxonomy): Eukaryota > Metazoa > Arthropoda > Insecta > Diptera > Culicidae > Aedes > Aedes japonicus. Next base: position 70,418 of record JASCZW010005321.1, read on the forward strand.
GCCGTTGTTACTTTCTCCGGTGTTCGTAGGGAAAATCCTGAGTTACGCCGCATGAAACCCTTGAACCATTTTCGTCCTACATCATAGAAAGTTCATTATTTCAGAGTTCATTGATCTTATTATACAAAAATACCTGGCTGATTGTTTTAAACGGGTTTTCGCGTGAGTTTTCGTTAGAAATTCGTTAACTTTGTACATTAACGCTTCGCGCGTAACAGGAAAGTCGCTGGTCCCGCATCCCACCAATCCAATCGAAAATCTGCTTCTCTTCTTCTGGCGTTAACACTGAGTGGGTCTAGGTTTGGCTTTTGTTGCCACTTACCGCTTAAGCCTGTACCGGATGGAAATCGGTATCCCGAACTCCTTACATCCTGCACTATTGATTTGCCGCCCTTATAGCTTGGAGCATGATTCGATAGCCTCTTCAGTGTACGGTGTTGAGAACGAAGTTTTCGGCATTCTACTGGTTAGGAAAGAGATCATTATGTTTTAACCCCAGAAAATTCAATAGTTATTATTACCTGAGATTTAAAGCCCGAATAACAGCAGAAATCACGTGAAATCAACTGAAAACTGAAACTGAAAACTGAAAAACCGCCGATGTAAACATTGCACTATGGCTAAAATGAGCGGGTTGCTGCGTGTAGTTTCGCCTGTAGCGATAATTTGTACACCGAAGTAAAAATGTTCCAATTATAGTCATACTTAAAAATCATATTTTTTTGTCAAAACAAAACGTTTTGAGGTAATATCATGAAAATTCAACATTGTCCACGACTACTTTTCATAAAAAATGTTACAAAATTTTTAATCTACAGTAACAAATCAAAACTTTAGTTGACTGTTTCTTAGCAATTTGTTAACAAAAACTTGTTACGCATGTAGGTGCATATTTCCAAGCGTGTTTTGAAAATATTTTAATGCAATTATATATTTTCTTCAGTAATTAACGTGTAATTAACATCAGAGAATACATAGTGTCCTACATCTGCATCGATTATACGAAAATTTATTCGAAAAAAAAATCGTAAAATACCTTTACAATAGCCATAACTGGTACTATAGCTATAATTGGTACATCTACCCTGGCACAGAGTTAACATCCTGCACAAACGAGACAGCAGCTTTACACGTCTTTATTAGAATAGTTCATGACAGTACCGCCAGAATAGCGCTGGTCCAAGAACCATAACTGCCGTCAGCAAGATTCTATGTTGGAAATTTAAGTAATCCTAATTTCGTTGGTTTTAGTTAAGAAGGATGACAAATCCTCACGTAACATGTCACGTGCATGTATACTTTTGAATAGTGCTATTAATGGCACACTTGTTCCCAACTTGACCACAAGAGAATATTTGTTTTTTTAATTTAACGTTAATGTTGGTCATGGTAGATAGACAATATATCTACCGCATCGACATGATGAGGACCTACAGAAGACTCTGGAAAAAGTAGTGTCTCGTTGTGATAGAAATAATTTGCCACTAGTTGTGGGCAGCGATGCAAATGCCCGTCATACTATTTGGGGCAGCACGGATATCACTCCGAGGGGCTTGGAACTAATGGAGTACTTATGTTCTACAAATTTCAATATTTTAAATATAGGTAACACTCTAACTTGTATAAAGTCAAACATAAAGGTGCTTGATATAACCTCTGAAAAAATAGGTTTACACATGAATTTAATAACTGGAGAGTCTCGGAAAAAGGAATCTTTGGCTGATCACAGGTTCATAAAGGGTCGTTTCGATCAAAGTTTGGTCGACTTAAACTTCCTGACGCATTTCCTTTCAACGTGCGTTAAAAAATTTAGCATGCCCTCATTTTGAACATGTGTGCGTGTAGCATCATGCGTCTATTTTGATTTTAGATTAGCACTTCATTAATCAGAGATGTCGTCGAAGGAAGAGAAGCAACGTATCCAAATTTTGCCCGTGCATGGCGAACATTCAAACTAGCTCTCACGCCAAGTTGGTGAAAATTGTTGAATGTGGCTAAATCAGCTGTTGCCAACGTATTAAAAGTGTTCGGTGAAGCGTTTGTCGATGGCCAGAATGCTGGATCAGGGAAGGAGGAGGGGGGTCAATCGAAGCCGGAGGCCGCAGCGACGACAAAAGTGTTGCCCGTTGTTTCGACCGGAACCCCTACCTCTGTCCGAGTGTCGCAAATATGCTGGGAGTGGAGCCTTCAATCGTAAACAAAGCTAAACAACGAGCTGGACTGTCAACTTTCCGGAAAACGGTGACTCCAAATCGCGGCAATAATATAAACACGTCGGCCAGACCATAATCGCGTAATGAGTTCTACACCAGCGATGCTGACGAAGTTTGATGACGCGGTACAGGGATGATGAAACTTACGTCAAAGCAGACTTTAAACAGCTTTCTGGATAGGGATTTTATGCGGCAGACCGGACGGGAAAGGTGGCAGATATTTTCAAAGCATTCAATTAAATTAGAACTAGAAATTGAAGAAGAATTATATCTTCCGCTTACTCCTTCGCCATTAAAACAGTTATGTTTTCGTCTATATCTGCGACTGCTTCATGTCTCATGCAGTAACGACTCGTACTAATGATCAGTCGGAGTTATTGATACCAGCAGCAGTCTGCATGACTAAACTGTATCTCTGGTACAAAGCTATTGGGGTAATGAAGATACAATTCTTCTTCAATTTCGTTGCAAGTATTCCCAAACAGCTCAAACCTCTAGATTCAACAGAAAATTAGTATTCATTTACCAACTACCTTTGTTTATCTTTGACAGATACGCGTATTTCGTCTACAATGTGCAGACATCTTCAGTGTCTCGTACTAATAACTCAACTTGTACGACTAGTACGAGACACTGAAGAAGTTCGCACATTGTAGACATAAATACGAGTATCTGTCAAGATAAAGCAAAGTAGTTGAACTAAATGGAAAATATAATTCTTCTTCTAATTTCTAGTTACAAGTATTCCACTAAACAGCTCAAACCCTCTGGGATTCACATTAAACTGTCAAAGTTCGTAGACGAAATTTCCGATGTGGCAGGCCATCTGTACCTGTGGCTGAAGAGCAACGTTTACATTGCGACCGGAACCGTCAACCAGGAAATTTATCTGGGCGAGTGCCTACAGAAACGTCTACGGCCTTTCCTGAAGCGACACAATTGTTCCGTTCTATTTTGGCCGGATTGACATCTCTGGCATTATGGAAAAAAGGCCGTGGGTGGTATGCTGCCAACATCGTTCAAGTAGTGTGCCCAAGCTCCTACACACCAGAGCTCCACCCAATCGAACAATATTGGGCCATCGTCAAGCGGAACCTTAAGAAGACTCAAAAAGCTGTTGTGAACGATAAACAGTTCAAGGCAAACTGGCGTTCTGCGGGGATTAAAGTGGACAAGAAGACTGTCCAAAATCTTATGGCAGGTGTTAAACGAAAGACCCGGCAGTTCGCATTCGGTGAAAAAGAAGCTTAACTGAATATTTCTCCCTGTATTCTGTTCTAACTGAATTTGAAAAAGAAAAACAATATGACCTAATAATAAAAACTTTGATCGACCCACACACATTACTGTTTGACCAAATTTTGATCGGAACATCCTTTAGTTGCGGAATCGAATTGTTGCAAAAAATGGCATTAACTTTGCACAGTTAACTAATTTCAGTTGAAATTCCAGCCATTTTAAATAGAACGGTACAAACAAATGAATATGCCTCAGTTTTTCGAATATAACCTTTACAGTGCAAAAGTTAGCTTATTAAGTCAAAATCAATCAATAACAAAGAGGGCCATGTACGCTGTACGCCAGCCCTGGATCTATAGGAACGTAATCAATAAAATTGTTTCGTGTCACTTCAACCACCGTAAAAGCATCCGATGATGGTGGTTCCTATCGCCGCTTTGTGCAGAGTGGTTTTGGGCAAGTGCATCGATTTTTAATACCTTCAGCCCGTCGCACGTCCTCGTCGTCAGCCAGCAGCGGTAGCGTCCCGAAATAGAAATTTCCGCTCCATTTAATAATTTTGTAGCCCCATAAAATAAGCTCTGATAAACGAGCAGCCATCACTTTTGTGCGCTCAAACTTTCAACCCGCCCTAACTGCCTCCGGTGCAGCACCTCACACTGCCAGACGCGATCGACGACGATACATTATGGAGCGAATGTGTAACAAGGGAATTGGTGCTCTCGTGCCATTTCACTCTCACTCTGGTGCAAATAGTGCTGTCAAAATGCCACTTCATTACACACTACTGATGATGCCCGGATGCTGTTCACGAGAGCGAAAAAGAACGAAAGCTGACTTGATGCTCCCTCCCACATCGTTTCCGGAGAGTCGCCTTCTCGAACTTTTCATTTGATACCTAACAGCATACAAGAGACCCATTCTGCTGGGAACGTGATCGAAATATCAATAATCGCTAGATTTATTAGCTCTTCTCGCTAAAAATATCCTCTGCTTGGTTGCTAATGGATTCCGCCCTCTCTTCTACTACTTCGGGAGGCATCATCATGATACCTACTAACTACCCACCTACCGGGTAGATACACATATGCCACATTCGAAAGGATTCCGTCCTACCACCTTGTGACAGGTCCATTTCAAAGCGACGAAGGGGTTTTCACAGTTGCTTGATTTGAAAGAAATAAAACGAAATAGAACTGACATTCTGAATGGCAGAATGGTGATTAATCACATTCGGTTCGGTCGGCATAGCATCGAGTGGTAATTGAAATCCTTTTCTGGATGATTGTGAAAGGGCTTCTCAGAAGCTGATGGGATGTAATGCAGCACTCATTTTGGTTTGATTTCATGGCGTATTTTGAGTTACTCAACGATGTTTAAAACTCACTCCCCTACACTAAGGTGATATTACAGTCATACAGGTTTTCAATTCTTATTTATCCGTGGTGGGTATTATCCGTTTATTATTTTATAAATTGGGCTATCAATTCTACAATATTCGGGGTACAATATAGGGGTTCGACGATCTACACTACAAAAAGTATCGACTCACTTCAAGTCATTGACTCACTTCAAACAGTATTTGAACGCACATTCGAATATTGCATCATTCTCACAGTTAATAAAATGTTGCATTTTTCAATTGATCAATATTGGAAAAATACGTGTATTTTCATTGGAACATACATACTAGTAACGGTGAAACGTATTTTCCTTGACCGCCAAATGCGATGCTCCTTCAATAAACGTTATAAGGCATGTTTGCGACAAAATCTGGACACCACTAAATACGTATATCTCTGGAAATACCAATATGTCGCAGACTGATGAACGTATGTCTGTTCATTGTGTAAAATCAATTTTCGGTGATTCTACAAGCTATTAGATCGAAGATGGCGTCGAAAGAAGAGCAAGTGCGAATAGCAATTGTGTGCGGTCGCCATGAAAATCCGGATCTGAAAATCCGGAAATGCCATATTTTTGAAAAAATATTTGATTTGGCAGGCAATAGGCAGATGTGGTTGAGCAAGTCCAAGCTTCATCACTACCAGAACGGTTAACAAGGAAATATACCGTAACGAATGCCTAAAGAAGCGATTGTTACCATTCCTACATAGCCTCGACGCGCCCTCGCTATTCTGGCCTGATTTGGCATCTTGTCACTACGCCAAAGATGTTTTGGAATGGTATAAAGCGAATGGAGTCCATGTTGTACCGAGAAAGGCGAATCCACCTAACTGCCCGGAGTTGCGACCTATCGAGCGGTATTGGATTCTCGTGAAGAGGAAACTCTCTCAATACAAACAACAAGCTACAACTATGGAAAAATTTCGAAAATCTTGGACATAAGCAGCTAAATCGGAAGTAGAGAAGTCTGCACAGACCCTAATAGCTGGAATAAACTCAAAAGTTCGTAGTTTCTTCATGCAGGATAGTTTAGTAACTGTTATTAATTTTAAGATGACTAATAATGCACAATTAAATACTTAAAAAATGCTTCTAGGATTGCACTAACAGAAGATTTTGTCGCGAAAAAGTTTTGGTTTTGGAAAACATGACGATCCATACAAAAAAAAAATTGAAGGTACATACTAAAAACGTGGCTATAAAAAGTCATTTTTTTGCGTGACGTAATTAATGAACGTTCCCTTAGTGCCTAGTAGTCCGTTCATATTTAGGCATATACGTCAAATCTCAGTGCGAAACTGCCCTTTGTTTTATTTTGACAGCTGATTGTTGTTGACGTGTTTGGCATTATGTTGAATATGCACAGATAAAAAAAAAACATTTCATTTTCTGCGTTTTCTAATGCACATAAAGCAAATGCTAGATTTCGCAAAAAAATGGAATATTTCATGTGAATTTATGCCAGATAACGCCGAAATCTAGCATGTTGTATGTAAGATTGTAAGCATTGTTGTATGGCGCTTGAAAGATTCCAAACAATTTCGTTGTTTATTTTTGAGAGGCAAAATGGCGAGGAAAACAAAAGAAAAGTTGAATAAGTATTACGGGACAAATTCTCCGTCAGATAACACCGTTATATGATGGTTTCGAGAGTTTCATGGTGGCTGCAACTCCACTCTAGATCAAATCCGCAGCGGTAGGCCTTCCGATGCGGTTACAGAGAACTATGCCAAAAAAGTTCATGAAATGATGTTGACTGACCGGAAAGTGAAGGTGCGTGAGTTAACAGATGCCACAAAGATTAGTACTGAGCGCACACGCCATATTTTGGGCGAGATTCTGCATTTGAAAACGTTATCCTGCCGCTTACTTGTTTGTTATGTCTCATGTCAATGACTTCCATTCTGGGTGGCTGCTTGCTTTAGTCTCGCTTTAGCCCAGGTCAGAATAATTGATGCAAGATCTGTGCGGATAGCATGGGATCGGCTTTGAGCATCTCTGATGATATTCGATCGACCCCGGGAATTGGATTTCATGCTTCAGAAAGCTGATTCGATTCCCTGCAATGATGGGGCCTCGGAGTTGACGCGAGCGATGCGCAGCATCTGTGGCTGATCATTCCGAGATGGTGAAGGTTGGTTGGACGTCGTAACTTGCAGAAGTTGTTCGAAGTGCTCAAACCAACGTTTCAACTGGTCAGTGAGATCGGTAAGAAACTGCCCAGTCGCATGCTTCACAGGAATCTTCGGATTTATCCTTGCTCCACTCAGGCGTCGTGAGATATCGTAGAGAAGGCGCAACGTTTTACTTCCTCCTCTAAAGTATTTGGCTCCTCTGGCTTTTGCCCGTTCTATCGCAGCTTTAGCTTCTCTACGCTCAATCTTACCGCTCACTCCTGACCGAAAACACGAACGCGAGAGCACTTCGAAATAGTGTTTAGCCTTGCTGATGCGGAATCGGAAGGACTTTTGGCGTCGATTGTTAACTGTTGATGAAACTTGGATCCACTTTTACACACCAGCGAACAGAATGAGTGCCCAACAATGGACTGAAGCCGGCCCTAGTGCTCTGATGCGGCCTAGAGAGGCTTGATGGGTCGGAAAGATTTTGGCGATGGTTTTCTGGGATTGTCATGGCATACTCTTCATGGACTACTTCGAATAGAATAAAACCATCAACAGCGAGTATGGTTGTGCATTATAGGAGCGATTGAAGGATGAGATCGCTGCAAAACGGTCCAAATGAAGAGAAAAACTTTTTTTTTATTTCAAGACAGAGCGCCGGCGCACAAAAGCATCACAACAACATCTAAAATCAAAGATTAACGGATACAACTGCTTCCGCATCCACCGTCTTCACCCGATTTGACTCCTTCGGACTAATATCTGTTCCCAAAGCTCTAGAGATGGCTCATCAATAAAAAATTCAATTCACGTGAGGAAATCATTGACCCCGCGGAGAAGTATTTTGCAGACCTGCCGGAAAATTACTTTTCGGACGGGATCAAGAAGTTGGAATATCGCTGGAATAAGTATATTACCCCACCTAGTATTTAGCCATTGAACGGTCGATAATGAAAGATCCAAATCATCAGAAATGATTCGCAAGCTCTTGGAATGTGAAATAATCACGGACTCAAAGAACTATTGGACGGTTCCCGTACGGTTCCAATCTACGTAAATAATCCTAGATAACTGCGTTTTTTTCTCTACATTTCTGGGAACTGTGATACACGACTGATATTTGTGTTGTGAAATAGTAACTGACATGAATTATTATTCGACAGACCTCCAACATATCCAGAACATCAGAAGACTTACCGAATTCGCGAATTCATTCTGGAGCTTCATGTTATTTCTTCTGGACACCTGTTTCAGAACCCATTCAGAAAATTAACGAAAATTTATGAATTTTCACTCAGTGTGTAAAAACATTGTTTACTTTCGCAACGCACCTGAAAAAAAAAGTTCAAACGTTGGTCGGATCTGCTCATTAACTCGCAAATTGATATTTCACAATTGGTTTTCCGAAAAGTTGTAGTTTTGAGAGTTGCAGAAGGTTGGAGAAACTTGTTCTCATGAAAATTTAGCGGAATCTGGACGCAAAAAGGGTTTATCAGTGCAGAAAAAACTAGTTGGCTGTGGTACCCCTTTTGAATTCGCATAAACCGTGTTCTATTCGTGAGATTGCCAAAAAAAAGTGGACATTAGCTTCGGAACTGTGCAGAATACCCAAGAGCGTTACAGTATCAGACTGTACAAGAAGCAGCAATCATCTAAAAGGACAGATTCACTGAAAGCTTCTTGGAAAATATGGTCACAGAACTTGTATGCCGTTCGAACGCCGAATCGGTGCATTGTGATGGATGGCGAGACGTACGTCAAATTGAATATCAGTACACTTCGGGGTTTCAATTTTTCAATGCTGAGCAGAGGGCAGCTGTGCCTGATGATGTACGATATATATGCGAACCCAAAATTATTTGGAAAAAACGGTTTTGGTGTGGCAAGCCATTTGCACCTGTGGCTTGGAAATGTCTCATATTACACGGCGGGCACAGTCAACGGTGAAAATTACAGAAAAAAATGCATCATAAAACAGCTTCTACCCATCTACTGAAAGAATACGGATCCTCCATTGTTTTGGCCGGATCTGGCATCTGCTCGCTACGCTTCTGCTACGTTGGAGACGCTCAACCTATCCTATACCTAAACTGGTGTCCTACATGTTTTTGAATCACGAAAAAAAAACGCTGTAGAAAATTAACCTAGTTGACCGATCCTTTTCAAACTGTCAGACAATAAAATTTCATAAATTAGTAAGCTTTTAGCATATTTATTTCATTCAACTTCAATACCATAACCCTACGCTCGCATCTTACGCTTAACTCCACTCATTAGGTTCTGTACAACATCTGGCTGCAGTATCTTCTGTTCGGAAACTCACTTCTTCTTCATGTTTTCCTCAGATTTGACCTCCTTGGAAGGTTTCTGTAGTGCCTGCTTCATAATCGCCAGTATTTTTCGGTGGGCCTTAGTTCCGGTGCGTTGGGTTGGTTTCGTACCACTCCTGGACAACATTTGAATAGTGGCGTAAAACTAGATCCGGCCAGGAGATCGTTAGATCGTAGGGCGCTCGTTATGTATTTATTTGTTTAATTGAACCAATAAACAGGCTTCAATAAGTCCCAATAATGCTGTGTTAATATTAAATGTAAAATACTAGTCATTTCTTAAAATTTAAAACATAAAACCTGTATCCACTATTAACTGTTCCGGAGTAAATCTGACTAAAACTGCGCCGAAGTGTCTGACGTGGTACATTGAAATCAAATACTTAGGCAACCCTGTTGAAGACTCTTTGAAGTTCATTGATTGCTCCATTTATTAAAGGGTGTATTCGATAAAAATGGCACACACATATATACTCATCAAAATTAAACTGATTATCGGATTTTCTTGAAATTTTCAGGGAATGAAGAACTACTAATGAGTTTTGATTTACAACATTTGTTTTATTCAATTTCGTCTCCCATCCCGAATGCCCGCACCTTCCTTTTCACTCCACCCATCAAATTTTGTACAACCGATTTTCCCAGTGTTTTTGTTGTTTTTACCCAAATTTTCTTCAATTCTAGCTCTGTTTTTATAGTTTTGGGATGTTTGCGAAGTTTCGTTTTCATAATTGCACAGAATTTTTCAATTGGACGAAGTTCCGGTGAATTTGGTGGGTTCATATCCTTTGGCACAAAATTGACTCCGTTGGCTCGGTACCACTCCAATACGTTTCGAGCGTAGTGGCAGGATGCTAGATCAGGCCAAAACAAAGTTGATCCTTTGTGCTTCTTAATGAATGGCAAGAGACGCTTCTTAAGGCACTCTTCCGTGTAAATCGCATCGTTTATTGTTCCGGAAGTGATGAAGGGAGCACATATTTCACCACATCCGCAAATCGCCTGCCAGATTAGAAACTTCTTTGCAAATTTCGATAGTTTCTTCTTTCGAACATCCTCCGGAACATCGAAGTTCGACTTGGCAACGAAATATTCTTGCCCAGGAAGTTGACGGAAGTCGGCATTGACGTATGTTTCGTCATCCATCACGATGCAACCGGATTTGGTTAGCAGCTTCGTGTAAAGTTTCCGGGCGCGGGTTTTCGCAGTGATGTTTTGTCTTTCATTCCGGTTTGGGGCTTTTTGCACTTTGTAAACATGTAACCCAGCACGCTTCATGGTTTTCTGCACAAAACCGACTGACACCTTAGACTTTTTAGCGACATCTCGAACTGACATGTTTGGACGGTTCTGGAATTGTTGTACGACTTTCCTGGCCATTTTACTGTCCATTGGACCACTTTTACGACCACTCCCTTCCTTCCTTTGGACACACAGACGCTCTTTGAAGGTTCTTATTACACGAGACACAGTTGTATTTGCAATTCCAAGCCTTTTAGCAATCCACCGGTGGGACGCCCCTGGATTTTGATTGTGAGTGCACAAAATTTTCTCACGGACAATTTCTTGTTTCGACGACATGACTGGAACTACTGAATGTATAACTATGAAACTTGGCCGATGTAAATAATACACTATCGAAAAGATCTACTCAAATTTCTAGGTTTTTTACTCATACGATTTAAAAGTTACAGAAGATTTTCTGTGTGCCATTTTTATCGAGTACACCCTTTACATGATTTGTGCGACGAAAAGGTAGACTCAGCCTCGAACTGTTCCTTGATGCACGCGTTCGTACATTCAGGTTGATTTGCTCAGATATAGTTGGGCAATCCACTCTTATTTGCAAGGTATCGGCGATAAATAAAGCTCAGGCAGTGTTTCTTCGTATTATAATAGGCTCCAGATGAATCAGTAGGCATCGATTCTCGTAGCTAGGCATACGGAACGCAGGAATTGACGTTGAACGGATTCAACTCTTTCAACCCCATTGTTGTAGCTTAGATTCCAAACTGCAGAGCAAAATTCAAGGACTAATCGGACCAACGAGGAGTATAATGACTTCAGGGAATAAACATCGGTAAAATTTTTGGTGATTCTGATGATTAAGGTTTTATCTTTTAGATACTTTATCGACCACATATGAAATATGCTGCTTGAATATGAGTCGTGAATCCAAAATTACGCCGTTCAATATCTTTCCCTGACAAATTACAGTTGAAGATGATCGGGTTCTTTTTCCGCGAAAAGGAGATAACTGAAAATTTTGTTGGGTTCACTTCCATTTGATGCACCAGTTAGCGATCTCCTGAGTTGATGAAGCAACCATCAAACACCATGGACGATGGATAAGCGGACTCCTTTCGCTGCTCGTTCACATAGTTTCAAAACGATTTAAGGTTTGATTTCATTCTGCGCTGAATCCCATGTTGATATCGAGAATAACTATGCTGACTGATCCGATTGTCGAACGTAATGGCATTTAGCTGAACCGTTCGATACTTCGTGAAGTACAGCTCTTTTGGTATACTTCAATCTACGGAGTTCCTTAATCTGTCATGGATGATGTGTTTCTTTCTGGGGGTACCTGTCAAAGGTGTACGCCATAACATGTGACAAAGTACTTGCCGGAATTTCGACAGTGTAAGTATCGAGGATGGTTCCCCAGTCGATACTGGAAAGCAGGTCAGCAATGGAATGGCAATCTGTTTTCCGAAAACCGTAGGAAACAAAGGAGGGTGATGAGGAATCTGCTTCACTAGTGGAGCAGGTGCATAGAAGATTGGCGGAGCATCGTCCTGAGTGCAAACGAAGCAAAGATCCAAGCTATGGCTGTTCTCGTTTCTCGCGTGATTGATTTGCGATAATGTAAAAGTACTGTATTTGTCAAAAAGAGTGGTACGAACATCTAGAATCCGGATAGAGGAAATCACTACCGTACGGTTGCCATGAAATACGTGGTAGATTATAGTCGCCAAAAATTGTGACCTCATCAATTGTAGGAGCACTTTCCAAGATAGCTTGGATGGAGCGACCATGAGTGTTGATATAATATCAATATAAACAGAGGAAGCAGACGCTTCTGTAGACAATCATTATGGTAGATCTCCCCGTTTACAGTCCCAGTAGGCACAAACGACGCACTCCGCGTGCGCTTGTGCAGATCGCTTGCCAAATCATGTATTTTTTGGCAAACTTTGAAAGTTTCTGCTTCCTTACTTGCTTCGGAATATCAAACTTGTGCGGAATGCACAGTGGCCACGGAAGCTGCCGGAAGTCGTTCATGATGAGACTATGAAGTGTACAGTTTCCGGGCCCGTGACTTCCCACCTTATTTGAAGATTCGTCACAATTTGGAACACCCTTGTACGTATGCAGTCCCTTCCGGCCCTTGGTTCTCTGAATGAAAGACGAAGCATTCATTGGGATTCCGCTAAAACGCTTTCACGACACGCTTGTGATCCTAATCACTAATAGAACATCCATTCTGACCGCATTTCTCCTTACGTTCAATGCTCAGAGTTTCGTAAAGACTGTATTCGATGAAATTTGGACACACGCAATTGTTCGTAACTTTTTAGCGTGTGGGTAAAAATTATTGAAATTTTAACTGAATGTATTTCATTGTGTTGTGTCAATTGTGTAATGAGTTTCGTGAAAATCGGTCGAGTGATTTCAGTGATGGCTTCGAATGAAGAAATAGTGCGCCAACAAATTTTGGGCACTCGCTTCGAAAACCCAAACGCTTCTCATCGATGGATCGGAAAACAGCTCGGAATCGCACATTCAACCGTATCTCATGTGATCAAACCGTTCAAGGACCGTAAGACAACCAAGCGGAAAAATGGTAGTGGCAAAAAACGTGGCACATCAAATCCGGAGAAGGCTAGGATGGTATTGAACCAATTTAAGCGTTTTCCCAACATTTCGATCAGGGATGTTGCAAAAAAGGCGAAAGTTTCAGTTTGTTTTGTGCAGAAAACAATGAACAATGAAAACGTTCTGGATTACATGTGTACAAGGTCCAGAAGGCACCGAACCGGAGCGATAAACAGAACTCGGTGGCCAAAACTCGTGCAATAAAACTGTACAGGGAGTGGCTCACAAAACCGTTCTGCATTGTGATGGACGATGAGACCTACATTAAAGCCGACACCAAACAAATGCCAGGACAGGAACACTACGTCGCCACCTCTAAGTTGGCCGTTCCGTAGAGTGTACGGAAGCAGAAACTGTCGAAATTCGCCAAAAAATTCCTTGTCTGGCATGCGATCTGCGGATGTGGCAATATGAGTCAGCCCTTCATCACCTCTGGGACCGTCAACGGACAAATCTACAAGGACGAATGCCTCCAAAACCGACTTCTGCCCTTCTTGAGATCTCACGATGGCCCGACACTGTTTTGACCGGATTTGGTATCATGCCACTATGCCGTTCAAGTAACGTTCAATGACACGACTCATCGTTGACTGCACGATTCCGAGTTGTTTTCCGATATCCCGGTGAGAGGTGTTGAGGATTTCCCAGGTGCTTGCGCAAAATCAATTCGCGATATTGCTTTTCGGGTGACGCCATTTTTTTCCCATTTTCGAAAAACTGACAGCGATAAAAATAAAAAATACAACAAAAAATAACACTCTAAGCTACTTCTACCCAAATTTTCAAGAGAAAATACGCGATAGGTAATTTTCAACAGCGTGTTTTCCGTGATGCAATTTGATGTGAGACACCCTTTAATTCGTGGCAACACCCTGTCGGGGTGACGCATGTGAACGACTGCTAAGAAGCCTGTTCTACGGCTCACCCGTCTACAGCAAGGGGCAGAGATCATCCGCAGTTCCAGCCTGCTCCAACAGATCTACAGGGAGGCACGAAACGATCCGCTAGGATGTAGTCATCACCCGATACTAATACACGACAGAATGAACCGCACTGGAATAGCTTTCAGGCTGCAGTCTGTGACGTGTGTTAAGAAAACTCTATTTCGATGAAATATTTCTTGGCAGGGATCAGACCAAGACCAGTCCGAAATCAGACAAGAAAGCGTTCCATTTGTGGTCCGTCGTGACTAAAACCAGGAGAAAAGACCTCCAAGCTTCAAAACGACTGCCTGCGATACACTCCGATAAAGAACAAACTACCTGTCTTAACGGAGAGAGGCGAGATGAATGCCGGGACATCATTCGATCAGCCAGATACACCAGCTGGACGGTATTCCTCAACGGAATAAAAAAATCCAGACCGCTGCTGATCTCTGGGGAAGGGTAAATGGACTCGATGGGAAACAAGGGCACCACGGAATCGATCTAAACATCAACTGACCCACACTGACACTGCAGCAGTAACTGATTCCTTAGGGAAATAGTTCAATGGGATTTCACCCTAGATTGATACTCGGACCAATTTCACCAGAAGATCAGCCTGTCAGGTAACTTCATCACGGACGTCACTATCCAAGAGGGCATCCCAGCTAGAAATAAACCTTCCTTATCCTTATGCTGGTCCAACGTCCTATTAGGACCGCAACTGGCTCACGATATTTATCCATAAAACTCGGTTTAGGCTGCTTCTCTCCAGTTGCTCGAATGTCCCATACTTCCAAGGCCTTGCTCCACTTGGTTTAACCACCTAAAGGGTGTCCACGATGAAATTGCCACACTATGAAATTGCTCTAACTTTTTAACCGTTTGGTAGAATTTAATGAAAATTTGGGTGGATTTAGTTCATAGTGCATTATTTACATCCTGCAAGTTTTAAAGTCATGTGATCAAAACTCGCGGAAATGGAGTCGAAAGAACAGCTCGTGCGTGATAAAATCTTGCGCATTCATCACGAGAACAAGGATCTCTCGCATCGTTCCATCGCTAAAACGTTGGGAATCGCGAATTCCACGGTGTCGCGAGTGATTAAGCGGTTCGAGGAACGGTTGACCACCGATCGGAAGCCCAGAAGTGAAGGAAAAAGTATTCCGTACAACACCAAAAATCACAACCGCGTAGTTGGGGCCTTCAACCGAAATCCGAACGCCTCCGTTCGGGATGTGGCTAAGAAGCTGCACCTAAGCCGAAGGTTTGTCCAGAAGGCCAAAACTAAGGCTGGGCTTCGAACGTTCAAGGTACAAAAGGCCCCTAATCGCGACGAGAAGCAGAACAAGTCAGCCAAAACCCGTGCCAGGAAGTTGTACCTCAACATGCTGACGAAAGTTGAATGCTGCATCATGGACGACGAAAAATATGTGAAGGCTGACTTCAAAAAGATCGCCGGCAACCTGTTTTTCACGGCCAAGGATAAGTTCAGCGTTCCGGAGCATGTCCGCACTCAGAAGATGTCCAAGTTTGCGAAGAAATTCCTGGTTTGGCAAGCCATCTGCACGTGCGGGAAGCGGAGTGCACCTTTCGTGACCCAGGACACGATGAACGGACAGGAGTACATGAAAGAGTGCCTCCAGAAGTGGCTGCTTCCTCTCCTGAAGGCCCACAACGTCCCAACAATCTTCTGGCCGGATTTGGCCTCATGCCACTACTCCAAGGACGTGCTGAAGTGGTATGCGGACAATATGGTCAAGTTCGTGCCGAAAATGTTCAACCCTCCCAACACTCCGGAGCTCCGCCCCATCGAGAAGTGCTGGGCGATTATGAAGCAGCACCTTCTTAAACGACCTAAGGTAGTGAAGACAGTCGAGGAACTGAAGAAAGTATGGGTTTACATGCAGAATCTTATGGCCGGGGTTAAGGCCAAGGTGCGGGCATTTGCGTATGGACTGTAAATAATATACGAGTAAAATGGTAAAATGAAGTTTAATAGTTATTTCTCAATCCCTGAAAATTTGATGGCAATCGGATGAAAACTCGAATTTTGCGAATCAATTTTGTGTGTGGCAATTTCATCGTGGACACCTTTTAGTCCGCTGTGCTCCTGTGCGTCTTTTACCGGTCAGATTCGAGGCAAGCAGCATTTTTGTTGTGGATGTTGTCCGAAATTCTTACAAAATGTTACGCCCATTGTAACCTTCCAGCTTTAGCGACTTTCTGGATACTGTGTTTGCCATAGAGCTGCGCCCGCTCATGGTTCAGCCTTCTCCTCCATACACCGTTTTCACATACACCGCCAAAGATGGTCCTCAGCACGCGCCGTTCGAAAACTCCAAGTGCTTGCATGTCCTCTTCGAGCATTGTCCACGTCTCATGCCCCTAGAGATCTACTGGTCTTATCAGCGTTTTGTACATGTTACACTTGGTATGGGGGTTAAGTTTACCAGACCTCAAGGTCTTGTGGAGTTCAGAGTAGGGACGACTTCCAGTAATTGTGCGTTTCCGAATTTCTCTGTTGCAGTTGTTATCCGACGCGTCGCGACGTAACAATTGATCCGTGGTACACAAACTCATCCACCACCCCGAACTCATCTCCGTCGGCTGTCACAGTTCTGCCTATGCGAGCTCTATCACGGTCGGTTCCTCAATCCAACAGAGATTTAGTCTTCGGCGCATTCACCTTCAATCCAACCTTTTCCGCTTCACGTTTCAGCTTGGTGTACTGATCAACTACCATCTGGAACGTTCTGCCGACAATGTCCACGTCGTTAGCGAAGCAGGAAAGACCACCGTCTTGTCGCAAACTTCTTTGCATGTTTCAAACGAGTCCGATAACGCAATCGATATCTTCATGTAATACTGTACACCATCCATCGTAACCTTGATCTTTCTGGTCAGTTTTCCGGGAAAAACGTTCTTGTCCTTAAACGCATTCGTCCATTCATCATGGCATCATGATCCGCCGGGTGGTTGGCAGCTCAGCTCCGCCAGTCTCCATCGACTGGAAGGATTGCCCGATTGAAATAAACCAGCCATTCCAAATGAATGAATTGATCTTCGCTCTCTCTCGAGCCATGATAAATTTTCATTAAAATACTACTTTTAAGTCAAACTATGAATAAACATGAATATTAGGGTTTCTATAGGACATTCCATCGGTAATCATTTGTCTTTTAAATTTTATTTAGTAAAACAAGGCGTCATTTGTAAGAGTTGTTTTTTCAAACTACTGGATGAGGTACATTGAAACAAATTTTACCCAGGGAACGTGACTTATTTTAATTCGGTGGTGCGCTGATTAATTTTCATGAGGGGTGGCGTAGTGTGGCGGCACCCAGGTCTATTTCCAACCAATGAACAAGTTTTAAAAGTATCTTAAACAAAGTAACTCCACCACCTGTACCAAAAATGTAACCATAGCTTCACTATGATTTTGAAATGATTCAAATGTATATGGATATTTTCGAAAATAAAAAACTGGCATGTTATTTCCTCCCATTTACTCATTTCAATATTTAATCCACAGTCTTTCTCTCCATCCAATGTTGAACCCTTGTGGTGAGATGCTTTCATGTACCTTAAATTAATAAACTTTCTGAATCTTTTATTCCACCGACCCTCTCCAACCACCCAGTCCCGATTCCGGATTGAAATTTATCTGCGTCCTTGCAATACATGTTCGACTACACAAAATTCCTCCCAGAAGCAATACATACACTATCGACTGTGTAGAACACGCTGGCAACATCGTCGACCGGAGCAAACAAGAGTCTCACTACTCGAACACGAGCGACCGAAAACATCAACTTGCGCCGCTGCTGGCTGTCTGTGTTCAATTTCCGACGATCCCACAAATTCCGCTTAATGGGTTCGGAATGGAAGTCTTTGAAGTTGAATTTAATTAAAAACTTCAAATTTCACTTTCTGCAAGAGAGGCACTAGAAACCATAGTGTGTTCGTGCATATTTTCGAAGCACTTCTAGTTGAATGGCAATATGTTTTAATCATTAAATTTCAAATCACTTCTGTTCAAATATCCCTCGGAGAAGCCTTCGTTTATTTTTCGGAAAATCATTCGATTTTGTTGCCCATGTTAACTTTAACATTTTCGCAAATAACGGCTCATCAATGGAAGGGTGGGAAGCCATTATTGGAAATATATTTTCTGTCTGCTTTTGATTTTGCACCGGAGATCAACGTTTTTATGTCGAAGGTCCCCATTTTCGCTTGGCCGCCAGCATTATTTTGCCAACAATCACCGGAAACGAACCAAGCGAACCCCCCTGGAAAAAAAAAATGAAAAATGCCATTTTCTACGCCCGGGTGTCTCAACCGTTAGCAGCAGGAGGATATTTTCTCACACTTCCTTTTTCGATTTCCCATTAAAAGGCAATTTGATGTTTTTACGCAAAGTGATAATATCTCTTTGGTGCTGATCCCCATTTTGAATTTTCGGTCTGTTTCGAAAGGGGAGGTGATTTTTTCCACTAGAAAAAGGGTTGTTAAGTAGAATTAATGAGTTCAATTAACATGGATAAAAATAAGCTGCCTTTTTTGGTTGTGAAGATAACCTTCCTGGAGACGGGGCCTTCGAGGGGGTTTCGGTAGTTTCCAAAATTATTTTAAATGCGCATTTTCTCGGAAGGTGTAGTTCCGTAAAAAAATAATGCCTCGTTATTTAGGCATTTTGGTGAAGGAAAAATACAGCAATTTCCTAGAAATTCAAGAAATATTTAACAGAATACAGCATGCATTAAACAAGAGCGACTGAATGTTCTGTTTTTAAAGTGATTACCCTGCCACCTGGTGGTCAGTCCACCAGTCAGCTGCCTATATAAAGAGTGTCCCACATCAAATTGCATCACGGAAAAAACGCTGTAGAAAATTACCTAGTTGACCGATCCTTTTCAAACTTTCAGCCAATAAAAAATAAAAAATAAGTACGATTTTTGCTTATTTATTTTATTCAATTTCAATACCATAACCGTACGATCGCACCGTACGCTTAACTCCACTCATTAGGTTCTGTACAACATCCTGATAGTCACGAACGGCGCACTCCGATTGCCACATGAGCAGATCGCTTGTCAAATCATGTTTTTCTTGGCTAACTTTGAAAGTTTCTGCTCTACTTCCACCGGAACATCAAACTTGTGTTGGATGGTTAAGACCAGTAGTCCGGAAGCTGTCGAGGTCCACTTTGACAATAAGGCTTCGTCAGCATTTGGGTCTACAGTTTCTGGGCCCGTGACTTTCCCACCGTATTTTGCCGTTCGTCATGATTTGGAACCTTTTGCACCTTGTACGTCCCTTCCGGTTCTTGACTCTCTGAACGGAAGACTTTAACTGATTCAACATTTTGGCCACATCCCTAACCGAAGTATTGGGATTCCACTCAAACGCTTTCACGACACGCTTGTGTTCCTGATCGTAGTAACGTTCAATTACACGACTTACCGTTGACTACACAATTCCGAGTTGTCTTCCGAAGTTCCAATGAGAGAGTTGAGGATTTTCCAGGTGCTTGCGCAAAAAAACTGACAGCGATAAAAATACTACTAACTAATTATACCCAAATTTTCAAGGGCAATAGGTAATTTTCTACAGCGTTTTGTTTGCGTTAGGAATTTGATGTGGGACACCCTTTGCTGTGAAAGCGTGACAGCTCCATCAGTTTGTTTACTTTAGCTATGGCTAGAAAACAACTTCGATCTATGATTTGTTCGTACCCCCCGCTCTATCCGAGCCTTAAATAAAAAATTAGCCATCGTGACCCACTTCATGTCAGCCGGATAACGATCGTGGAAACATCTTAAAAGATGCTGGCACTTCTGGAGAAGGGAGAATCCAGACGCGGAAGCGTCCATCCAAATGTTGAACTATTCGTTGATCCTTACCCGATTAGAGTCTGAGATCAAACAGAAACCTAAACTGATGTTGTGATGTTTCTAATATTGATTACACAGATTGCTGCCATTTTGGTCGTTTTAATGGTTCAAAGATTAAAATGGATAGCAAAAATTAATTCCTGTGACATCAAATTTAAAACTTATCCTGCTTTCGGCGAGAGCAAGTTAAAAATCCACTTGCTGTACATTCATAGAAAAAAACCGATTTTTTCTAAGAAAAGTGAACGCAAGACTACAGTAAGGGTCTGTTCATAAACCACGTAGGCTTATTATTGGAAATCTCAGAAAATATGGTAAACAACGTACTTCTGAAGAGGCGCCAAGGATTGGTTGGAAATTTGGTCCTGTGAGTTCTGCTATTGACAAAAAGATCTGGGATGCCTTTAAGCAGATACCATCGCCTTCCGTTCGAAATGTGGTGAAAAAGATAGGAACCTTGCCGTCTAACGTGATGCGCGCAAAAGAGCGAATTGATCCCAAGACAAACTGGAAGTGGAAGAAATACTAAAGGAACTCAAATCAGGCAAGGAAACTGAGAGCCTGGAAACTATATGATACAGTTTTGTATTGAAATTCGAGGTGTATTATCATGGACGTCAAAACGTATGTGAAATTGAATTATAAAACCCTTCCCAGACTAAAATACACCACTGTACGCAAGGATAGAGATTTCTCCGGAACGGAGAAGGCAATTTTCATCGAAAAATTTGGCAAGAAGGTTATGGTGTGGCAGGAAATATTTGAATGCGGAAAAATATCTAGCCCGTACGTAACATTGGAGACAATGAATACACAGAAACACACCAAGAAACAGTGTTGTTGAATCATGAGCGTTTTCACGATTTGCAGCCGAGAGTTCTCTGCTCGCGAGAGGAGAGAACACAAATAATGCTGCTGTTCATCATCCCCCTATCGTTTCCGCAGGAGAGTGAATGTGTGTATTTTTGCCATTGCGCTTCATCTCTTCATGCTATGAAACGAACTATTATTGAGTGGCGAGGAACCAACTCGCATGGTGAGTGAGTACCGCATGAGCAGCTGACGGGTTTGCTCATTGAGTTAACGATGCTGGTAGAACAAGATGTTACGGATAATTCGCTTGCGTCTAGTAGGTGGATATCTGCGGCGTGCCACCAATAGAGGGTTTGGGATTTGTTTTATCACCTCCTATTTGCTTCCTGCTTAATTAGTAAAGCTTGTTGGTGGGATAGTGATATTGGGTTTGCATTATTTATATCTTGGCGTTAGCTTGTGTCGCTTTTATGATGCATCTCTGGTGTAATTTATAAAGACTTTATAGAAAGAATTTATAAAATTAGTGTGCATCCGGCTATCGAGGTTTGCGAGAACGGTTTAATTTTCGTACTGGCTGATAAAGCACGTGCGTGGACAAGACATGTGTGTGCATCTGGCATCGAATACATATTTAAATGTCAGCAAACAGAGCGCAGTGTAAGCCAATGTATGAATTACATCTCAGCATTGTTATAAAAAATATGCAGTTCCTTAACTATCGATGTCCATGAGTTCAAGATGTGCTGTGTTTTCTAGTGAGTTTTGGGCTGTACATTTAGTGACTTTTTTTAAATGTATATCATGAAACATGTCAAAATTGTATAAGATAATCTGTCTCCACTTCTATTTCACCTACATTTGACTTATCTTTTGCATCATATTCAAAAAGCGAAGTAGACGATTAGGAGATGCTAGACCACCTTCCGTACAAAGTATATTCGATCGAAACGTTATTTTTTTTTGTAATCCAATTGAACATATTGTTTAGGTGTGATTCGTGGCTTTCAGATTTGAAAGTGCATATTAGACAGTCACTACGAGAGAGCTAACGATATTTTTTGACCTACACACTTAGAAGATGTTACAGTATTCGGTAATTTTTTACCGAACTTTCAACAGCTGAACGTTCGGTAATCCGATTTACCGGATTTCGGTGAAATTTTACAGTATTCCGGTACAAAAATTACCGGAACTTGTCAAATTTTACCGAAGTCCGTTAAATCGGATTACCAAACTGTTCAGCTGTTGAAAGTTCGGTAAAAAATTACCGAATACTGTAAAATTTTCTGAGTGTGTAGACTACGTCTTACGGCGTGGTTAGGGTGTCATTTGAAAATCCTTAAACAACGTCCCATAGGATATACAAATTAAACGCTTATAACTTAATTTTTCTTCGATAGATTTTCAATATGTTTAAATCAATCGGTTGCAAAATTCCCCGCGTATTGAGTCAACTATAAAAAAATATCTTTCTACAATTGTAAACTATTGAAAGTAACGCAAATAAAAGGTGATGTTTTAAAATATAATTTTGAAGGCTGAATTTACTACATGCATAGTATTTCAGTGATTTCCATTTCAATGTTGCAATGAAGATTTCAATGTAGCAATAAACTATGTTGCAGTGAACGATAAAAAAGGGATACACCTTCGCAAACTAAATCATTCGTTCGGTATTATTCAAGCTGTGCGGAGTGGCGGGGATCAAATATTGGATTGACAGCTTGCGGTGGCTAATACCCTGGAGGGTTCACTGGCGTGCAACCATTGATCAGGTAGCTGATAACTGTATTTTTCTAGGCAACCGTTGCTAGGCAGCCATTAGTTTTGTGATGAGCAATCGGTTGACCAAACCTGTGACCATGAGGATCAAAATAAGGTGCTTGTATTGATCCTGATCTTAGCCAATTTTTGGTACGATGCAACGGATGCAATAATTTGCTTCTGCAAAAGACCAAGGAGGTTTAAATTCAAATGTGCACCATATAAAATCCGCCCTTTTCAGGACGGCCAACTCAATTTTCTTAGTTAAGAAGTTTGTATGAATTTATCGTACATTTTTGAAATTCCGATCTAAATTCTTGGCAATTGGCAGCCAGCGGCGGTTCAAATAGTTTTAGTTTTCCTTTAGTCGTCGCATACCTAAAGCGTTGTGTAAAATTTCAAGAACGGCTCGAAAATTTATACTGTGTCTATATTATTCTGGAGCGCAAATACAGAGCAGGCTTACAGCAATGGTTGAATGCCAAATAGAAATTTAAAAAATGGCTACCATCACGAAAAATTAAATTACTGAACGCTAATAACTCGATCATTTCTTGATTGATTTTTGAGATTTATTCTCTAGACAACAAGAGGTTCTCACGACTGCTATTTTATTTTGCTCAAGTGTTTACAATTTAAAAAACTAGAAGGGACAGCCCAATGGGGTTGTACGCAAAGTTGACGTAGGACTACGTAGTGACATTGCAATGTAAGTGCTGTTTTAATGGGAGGTTGGATCTACATAGATAAGTAAGTTTATTAGAAAATTCTACAATTTGCTCTTTTGAAATCATTTGGCAGGGTGCAAATGTTGGTGTGATGAAAGGGCAACGGCTGTGCTGGCAGTGGTGATTATGTTGATATGATTGACCAGCTGGAGACCATTATCTTTATAGATTGTTGAAAGTCTGTATGGGAATTCAAAGTCAATTATTAATGATATTTGTTTTTTGACCGTGGCAAAAATCTCCAGCTGATTGAAGCTGTGTTTCAATTATTCGCTATTTTTTCAAATTTTCATTTGACTGCTACCCTAGCCAAAATAGCGTGGATGCTGTCTGGAACGTTAGACCAGCATTAGAAAGTATGTTAGAAAACTCTATTGTTCACTCTTTAGGAAGCACTTAGTGGCCCTGAAAAGGTCCGTTTGGTTTAAATGATGATACGGCCACGGTTGTATTTGCTATGCTGGTTGAGAGGGCCACTATCCTTTTGGCGTAAAAGATGATTGAAGATCTGTTATGGAAAAAAACTTCAATAATTAATGATAGTTTTGCTCATTGCTATAACGATAATGGTTGTCATTACTAGATGTTTAGAAATTTATCAATGTTTATCTATGAAATATCAAATCATACATTTGGCAAGTTAGTTAAGTTCAATAACTACAAAAACAATGTCAGTATGAACGTATTCCCTGAATATTTACATTCTTTCTGACCGAACACAAAACAAATAAATTGAAGCTCATTTATGTGTTTTTGACTAACACTAGCCTTAGATTGTAGTTAGTTTAACCTGTATGTTTACTTTAAGTTTTTTTTTTATCTGTGTTTGTGTGTGTGTGTTTTTTTTTATTTCTCAAAAATGTTCAAGTCAAAAGAAGCCAAAAGTTTTTTGACAATTTAGAATTAAAAAAAATGTGTTATGTAAGCCCCACTTCAAACTCCTGCCTACCTTCCCATCCATTCAGTTGTTAATCCTATTAACCTCGAGACGGCCGCGAGTAATCGGTTCTATCCTCTTAACGTTAGTTTTAAGATAATTTATGTATACAAATATGAAAACTTGGCTCTGTAAAGTTAATTCAATTGAGCTTGTACAAATAAATGATTTATATAAAAAAAAATGTTTACCCTCCAAACAAATACACTTTTCATACCAACAGCTGACTGCTGCAATGGGGTCAATAGCGTTTCAATATTTCGTGTCGTAATTTAAAATGGAATGCCGTGATTGCGGTTAAGAAACTGTGTTAGATTTTCAACAACATCTCAGCAGCTAGCGATTTCTCGCGTACCACGAGCAAAGGAACTATCCTTTTTGATCGATTTTGTTCATCATCCTTCTGTAATAACGCAGCTATTAACATATTTTGTATTGCATAAGTTGTTGAAAGCTACACGCAGAGCCAAAGATTTGTTTATTTTGCCGTGGTATACAACAGGGGAAGCCGAGGAAGAGAATCGTCGGTTGGCTCTTTTCAAATGATACGCGAGATTTGAAATATAACGGTACGATGCAAAGATAAATAAACCATTTGTTTTTGAAAGTCACATTCCATCTTTTTATTAAAGTGCGTGTTATGCTGAGTTTAAAAGAAAACAGATATTTATAATATCAGTCTACCACTGAAAAATCATCATTCCCGAATGAAGATAGCAGAAAAAGAAGATAAATCTCAATAATTATATACATTTATTTTCTAGTTTTTACTTCAACCATTTCTTTAATCGTTCCATATATACATTATGATTCCAGTATTCATGTTTTCATTCTGATTCATACACTGCGGCAAACGCATGATGACCAAGACGCGATGCGAAATCGATTTTAAATTGATAATCATGTTTATTAAATTATATTTTACTCGCTCACTTATCAGAGTCTTCAACACACTAGCCGCTATCCCAACGTGGCCCGTCTGGATTAGCATTACAACGGAAATCAGTTCCTTGTTTTCTCGTTTTGCCATTGTCTCACACAAGCGGCAGCATTGCTGGAATTTCCGAACCAGACAACTGCTGGCGATCAACTGGTGAGCAAGAAATTGTTTGTTCAACAAAATAATGCTCAGACTGCGAGTCAAACGTTGCATGAGTTATTACGATCGTGCTCAAGGTCTGAGAGAGATAGAGCTGATTCTTATGAACTTATTCTCTGGTTTTTCCTATTCTCGCGGTGAGTCGAATCACCATATCGTTCAAACCGTCGCGCTCCATCTCGTTCTGCAATGCTGGTACGAAAATGAACACTGTGAGTTATCTCTCTCGATAACAGGTATTGAGCGTTCGTTGAGGTGAGTATATACAACATTGCCAAGAAATGCCTCCAGAAGTGTTTATTGCCGATGATAAAGCTGCATAATGGTCCAGTCATAATTTGGCCTGCCTTGGCATCATGTCATTACGCCAAGGACACACTAGGCTGGTACGAAAGCCAAACTGTCTGCTCCGTGCCAAAAGACATGAATCTGCCAAATTTCCCGGAGCCACGGCTAATCGAGAAATTCTCGACTTTGATCAAAGTAAAGCTACAGAAGTTGGTAAAACCAGTGGATGACATTGAAAAATTTAAAAACTGCAACCCTGCAGAATCCGAGTGAAAATTTTAGTTTCATTCTAGCCGTACAGCTCTCCTCCCAACTTTATTGATAAAACTACATTCAAACCCAATTTAACTACCAACACCTTCTCTATGCTTCTTTAAAACCGAAATTTGTACAAAGTGACCCACTCGTTAGACGGTTGTGAAAACAAGTTAATAAAACCTTTATAAAACTAATAAGATTTTAAAAATGTTCTAGTAAAACATGGTGTAACCACTTGAGAACCCTCATAAAACCTTTTGGCTGCCATGAAAATCAGCATACGGCCAAATGGCCACAGCTGTAAAACTTCACTGTGATATCGTGGTTGATTTTTGTTGTTCTGCTTTGTTCGATTCTTTGCTCCTCTGATTCATTTAGCAGCAAATAATAGCTGAGAAAAAAATTCTAGTTCTAAAGTTTTAAAGT
Organism: Aedes japonicus; assembly: GCA_034211315.2. Taxonomy (NCBI): domain Eukaryota; kingdom Metazoa; phylum Arthropoda; class Insecta; order Diptera; family Culicidae; genus Aedes; species Aedes japonicus. The sequence continues at coordinate 96,745 of JASCZW010005321.1, forward strand.
TCTAAAAAACACAGTTTTGTGAAAAAGCCAATTCATCTTTGCAATGACTACTATAAAACTGGTTGGCCGTTGTATGTGTTTACTGGAGGCAAAATGGTTTATAAAGTACTTTCTCAACTGCCAAATTAGGTTAACATGAATGAGTTTTAAAACGGAATTTCCAATCAGAACACGCAAATACGAGGTCATAAAGTCTAATTAAAACCTTTGATAGCAGTAAAAGGAATTTGAGAAAACATGGTTTAAATATCGTTGTAAACAAGCCGTTTAGACTTTCATAAAGCTCACTCATATATGGAACCTATTGGCACCTCTTGGTGACATAATAAAACCAAGTTGACTCCTAGCGGGTCTCATAAAGGGCGAACACGAAATTATTGTGACACATTCAACAGGGCATAACTTTTTTACCATTGGGTAAAAATCAACCAAATTTTGCACACTTTCTCATTGATGTGTATTGTTTACATGCTGTCAAACTCGAAGTCGTGTTTTTCGATTCAACGAAAATGGAGGTAAACCAACGCGAGTCGAGAGAACACATTCTTTCCAAACACCTGGAATTTCCTGACCTGACCTGGCAGTTGGGAAAATTTTGAACATTCACCATTCAACCGTCTCCAGAGTGTTGAAGCGTTTCCTTGAGCGGTTGACGTTGGACCACGGCAAAGGAGCTGGAAGAAAACCGGGACCGGAGAACAGAAAGACGGAGGGAAAGGTGAAGCGGATGATTAAAGCAAATCCCAACGTCTCAAGCCGTGATTTGGCTAAAAAGATCGGCATGTCGCAGAGCTACGTCCAGAATGCAAAGAAGAGAGCTGGACTACATACATACAAGGTACAGAACTTCCCAAACCACGATGAGCGGCAACAATCGACGGCTAAAACTCGGGCACGGAAGCTCTACGAGAAGATGCTGACAAAATATGGCTGCTCTGTGTGATGGACGACGAAACGTATATAAAAGCCGATTTTAAGCAAATTCCGGGGTTGGAGTTTTTCACCGGCAAGAGCAAGTTCTATGTGGACGACAAATTTAAGAAGAAGAAAATGTCGAAGTTCACCTCCAAATATCTCATTTGGCAGGCCATCTGCTCTTACGGACTGAGGAGTGAGCCTTTCGTGATCAAGGGCACAGTAAATGGCGAGATCTACAAATCTGAGTGCCTCGAGAAGCGCCTTTTGCCGTTTTTGCAGCAGCACGACGAAGCTCCGCTATTTTGGCCAGATTTGGCATCATGCCACTATTCTAAAAGTGTCCTGGAGTGGTATGAGGCCAATTCTGTCCATTTTGTTCCAAAGGACATGAATCCGCCAAATTGTCCGGAGCTGCGCCCGGTGGAGCAGTACTGCGCAATGATGAAGCGGGAACTTCGGAAGAGCAAGAAGACAGTCAAAGACGAGAAGGACATGTTAAGAAAATGAAAAAAACTGAGAAACTGGTACCGGATGACACTGTCAAGATTTTGATGGAGGGCATCAAGCGAAAATGCGTTCAATTTTACACTCAAGGCTCCATCGATTAACTTTTCTTTTGATTTTTGAAGTAAATATATGTATAAAACTACCCTAAAATTTTGGTTTGATTCTAAAAATTATAAGAAAATTGGCATGACATTTTCGATGTCGCAATAATTTCGTGTTTGCCTTTTAAAACTTTTATTATACGTAATAAAGCTGGATGGTTTTGGCAATGTTACTTGGGAAGCTTATAGGTCATGTTTGAAGAAATGTGAGATATCTCGAAAACAATTAGAGATTTTGATTGAAGAAGAGTAAAATGTTATGTAAAACACCAGTGCTGATATAATTTGCCTAGTGAAATAATGGAAATCTTAAAAACAACAAATTTGTTATATTTTGAGAGTGTTCATATAACTTTTATTTATTTATTTATTTAAATATTTATTCCGTCAACCGGTCGTGAACTACATGTTTACACCTATTTCTATCTTCTTAAAGATCGCCTAGAAATAAAATAATGTCTTTGGTTACTACGTGACATTGTTAAGTCAATTGATTCACAATGCAGATTATAGAGAGACATCGTTGGGTTAATTGGTCCAAATTTCGCATACTTTGTCCGATTGGTATTTAAAGAAAACAAGTTCCGATTCCACAAATGCCGCGAAGGGGTGTAGAAATTAAGACTACATAATAAGTTAGTGGAGGAAATGCGATGTGATACAATATCGTTAACAAAGAGATCATGGCAAATTCTCTTCGTTCTTTAAAAGTTTGAATGTCAATAAGCATCCATCGAGCTTTGGAAGATGGAAGTGGAAATGTTGTCCAGGCTTATTTACGGAGAGCATACAGAAAGAACTGTTTTTGTACTGATTCTAATCGTTCTTCATGTGTTTTCAATAAAGGAGACCATATGACACTAGAATACTCTAGAATTGACCTGAATATACTTAGAATATACTTGACATTGTATAATTTTTTGATCGTAAATGGGTCTTGAATATTTTGGCCAAACCGTTTAATGAAACCTAGCATATTGGTTGCTTTATGGATAATTGTGTTGTAATGGTTGATAAAATTAAGCTTAGAATCTAAAATAACACCTAAGTCTCTGACCCTCTCGCATTTTTCTACAATTTTAGTTTCTAAAGAAACAGTAATATGTAATGTATTTCGTTATCTACTGAGTAAGTTACATTTATTAACGTTTATATCTAGTAAGCTTTTTTTTGCACCATATGTCAAATAATAATATTGCGTTTATATAAGTTACACTATCTTGGTCATTCTTAATTTTCATAATTAGTTTCATTTCGTCTGCATAGATGAGAATTCGGACCTGCTTTAGGATGTGAGAAATATCATTGATAAACAAAGTTAAGGGTCGAGATGCGAGCCTTGGGGAACTCCAGATAATACATGAACAGGGTGTGACTGTTTCCCATTAAAACTGACTACTTGTTGCCGATTTATTAAACGCGATTGTAATCATTACAGAAATTTATTCTCAAATCCTATTTTTCCTAACTTGTAGAGTAACAGAGAATTGTCAATAAGGCCAAAGGCCTTGCTAAAATTATTGTACAGCGCTTCGACATGGTTGCCGTTGTCCATTGCGTTTAATGAATAGTTCACGAATTCTAACAAGTTTGTGGAAGTTGGGCGTCCTTTCAAAAATCCATGCTGCGAATTTGTTATAACATTTTGTACTTGGCTAAACAGTTTTCTATTGCTGCTGACTATAGTTTCAAAGAGCTTTGGGATCCTAGACCTATTAGCAATTCCACGGTAATTGTGACTTATAAATGGGTATTAGGTATGAGCATTTCCAAATTTATGGGAACTGACCTTAATGCAGTGACAAATTAAAGAGTCAAAAGGCGAAGTTAGTTCAAATGCAAGATTTTTCATAAATGCTGGAGGGATTCCATCAGGTCCCACACCTTTCGCAGCATCAAGATTTTTCAAACCAACAAGAATGTCTTGAACATGTACCTGGCTAACTCTAATGTCATTTGAAGTTGCAGGAAAGAATGAAACATAATCTACATCGCGATCATCATCTGGAAAAGTAGTATAAATTTCTTGGAAAAACTTTGCATATATATCACAAATCTCACCAGGGTTTTCATCATTATTGTTATGAAGATGCATTTTTGAAGGAAAGTTGTTTGAGTTTAATTTTGTTCTCACATAATTGAAAAACTGTTTAGCACATGATTTGATTACACTCTCTGATCTGAAATTATACTCCTCCAATTCGGAATTGATTGCTAAACTATGCTGATCACAAATATTCAGATAATTTTACAGATTGACACTAAATAGAGTTGTATTTTTTGTAAATTTTGTGAACCTTCTTTGTACTACATTTCGTATGATTGATTGCCAGTTGACTGAATTAAGCTAAATTTTTTTATTCCCGTAATGAGCTTTGTAGTATTCAATGATTTCTTCATATTCATAGTTGTTGGGCCGTGGATTGTAATAAACAAATAAGGAATATTCAATTGCAGTATGCAATTGTTCGTTTTTCATGAACACATAAATCCTAAATACCAATTTTGCTGATTTTTAACATAATTAATTTGGTTAAAATGAAGGTTGGCAATTTTGTCAAAAATTAACTGTAATGTTATAACGTCCCCAACGTACTGAACAAGGGAAATGTCCAAAATTCAATTCCAATTTATCCAATACTCTCGCAACCAAACAAATTTTACTAGTTATCAAGGATTTCGCATAAAACTACGCTTTCTGAAGCCATTTCTTACTGAACAATTGTATTCCTATCTTTTTTAAACACATCCTACCTCAATTGAAGATTTCAGATTCAGACGGTAATCTCCATCATCCGTTTTCTCGCCTGATGAGATTGACAGGCGTATTTTGGTAACATTTTTCATTAAAAATGACATTTTCCAGCTCTGCATTGAACGTTGCAATCCACTACATAACCTGAATCCATTCTTTGATGAAACCGGTGTTGTCGGGGTGGGCGGATGGCTGCAGCAATCGAAATTGTACTAACACTTGCGTTGAAAAAAAAAGAAACAAACTTTACCGATTTTTCATGCGATTATACTGCCACCTGGTGCTGAATCCACCGATGAATCGTCAATAATTATAAGTACGCTATTCGTTCACGGCAGCTATGGCGAAAGCTGTGAAACAACTACGGACTGTCCATTAAAGAATGTGGACACCTGTTTCTCAAAGGAAAATATTCATAATAAACAAATTCATAAATTGAAAATCAATATTCATATGACCGAATTCCCTTGAGTTTGAACATTTACTTCTCATTTTTGTAGAATGCTCGGACTATTTTCTTGATACCTTTAATTAGATTCTGCACTTATTTTTCCGTAACTTTTCATGGTGTTGCAGGCCAATTTTTTTTAAAGCAGTCAACATTGCTTCCTTCTCTGTCATCTTCCTTAAGATGCCGCTTAATTTTTGCCCAGTATCTTTTGATAGGACGCAGTTCAGGGCAGTTCGGGTGATTTTGCATTTTTCGACAAAATTAACATTCTCATTGTTGAGCATCTCCAACGTGGCAGAAGCGTTGTGAGCAGATGCCAGATCCAGCCAAAAAAAATGCGGGTTCAGTATGCTTTCCGTAGATGGGTAGAGGCCGTTTTTTGATGCATTCTTTTCTGTAATGCTCAGTGTTGATTGTGCCCGATGTGTGATATGAGAAATCTTCAAGCCACAGGAGCAAATGGCTTACCACACCAAATCCTTTTTCCCAAATTTGTTCGATTCGGTTGTATCGCACATCTGCCCTCTGCTCAGCGTTGAAAAATTGCGGCCCCAGAAGTGTACTAGCATCCAATTTGACGTTTGTCTCGTCGTCTATCAAAATGCACCGGTTCGGCTTTTGGAGGAGAACGTCATACAAGTTCCATGACCGTATTTTTGACGAAGCTTTCTGTGCATCCGTCCTTCTGGGTGATTTCTGCTTCCAGTAGGTTCTTGGTATTCTGCACAGATACGACGCTAATGTTCACTTTTTTTTCGGCAATTTCACGAACGGAACACGGTTTATGTGACTTCTGTGGTACGCCTGTCAGCTTCTTTTTTTCTGGTCTAATGCCTCCAGGTTTGCGGCAAGATTTCGGTAAATCAGCAGGAGAACACGTTTCTCCAAACTTCTTAACAATCTTGTGGACTGCAGATTTAGTGCATTGTACGCTTTTTTCCAATTTTAGAAACGATTACTTTTCGAAAAACCATTTGTGCGAGTTGATAAGGGGCTATTCATAAACCACGTAGACTTTTCTGGGATGAGGGGGGGGGGAGTTGACCAAAGTCTACGCTCCATACAGAAATTCAAAAAAAAATATGGAGAATTTATGGAGGGGGGGGGGGGGGTCTCAGATTTAAAAAAAATGAGTCTACGTGGTTGGTGAATAGGCCCTAAGTTGATCCGACCCATCGTTCGAAAATGCTCACTTCTTTTTCTAATTTTCAAGTGAGTTGCCAAAATAAACAATATTTTTACACACTGAAAATTCAAAATTTTTCGTTGAGTTTTAACTCTAAACCATTAAGAAACAGGTGTTTATTTTCTTCGAATGGAAGAAGAAAATCAAAACTTCCCGCACTTGACGATTGTGTGGCACAAAATAATACATTTTCATACAACCAGAAGTATGGGTATAATGCAATAACGAAACACTAATGTGTCAAAATGGTGAAGATGACTAAAATCCTTAATAATAAAGCGAAACCTCTCCCTCCACTTTTCTCGCCCAGTCAAAATACGGACCCATTGCTACTAAAACCTGCTAATAAAGCCAATGCATTTAGTCAGCACTTTGTGGATTCCTATAACCTAGATCGTGCCATGCTGAGTCCGCCCGAGACTGCCATTCAGCAGGCAATATCTGGAGTCGCTGAATTTCCCATAATTGTGCTTGATGAGTCAAGAATAATTGCTGATGAGGTGATAGCAGCCATCAAATCAACCATGCAGGTGACGGTAAAGTAGTCAACCTTGAGTTGAAGAACTTAAGCATTGCCTTTTTTGTCCGCGGTGTTTCCCTAGTAGCACACACGTTTCCATTTAGGTGAGAATACATAAATTTCCTTTTGTTAGTCATAATCAAGTTGCTGCAACTAATTATTATCGTGTTGTGCTGCTTGGAGCTTGGCTACTTGCCTCTCCTCGATCCTGTATTTTTGGAAAGCGCTGATACTGAATCCGTGGTTGATCTCACTACGACATGGTGACTCCTAAGAAGATACTTGATAAATGAGTATGGAATAATAACTCTCGACAGCGCTTTAATTTAATATTGGGATTCATAAATTATTCCCGCATCATCTTGCATGAATTGTACTCATAAAGAAAAACAATGATTTGTTGGTCTTCACGAAATTCGTTTCGTTCATTATAAAAAATGGCGTTCTAGCATTTCACCAGATAAAAAGCAATGTCAATGTTTAATTCAATATATGAGACATTTGTTCTTTGTAAAAAGTTCATGTTTCGAAATGAGTGAAAGCTATCAGCTTACTGCAGAAAGCAAAAATCAGTGTAGTCACGAACGGCAGCAAAATCCGAATTTTTCGATGTTACCAAGAAACTAAAACTACCGGGCTTCAAATGGTGAGTTGACAACATCGAAGGAGGGTGCGACCGACCTCTGGTCCTCACAAGTTCCTACCTCACGCCTCCACGAGTCATATGATCACAAAATACTGCCAGCTGAAATATGGAGACGCTGGTTGGCGTAGCCTGGGCAATGTTGTCATTTTGACAATAGCGAAGTGAGGGGGTGCGACCTGTAAATCATATCATTATTTTCCGTTCTCATATCTTTCAGGTCTTCCAGGTCATCATTGTAAAAAACATTTAAAATTCATTTTTTTCTCATGGCTGCCATATATTGTTTAAGTTTTCTGGTTCATAATGGATGCGCAAGTTTGTCTTCAATCGCAACAAAACAGCAGTCGGCACACATGTAATTTTCAGTTCATATTATAATATCCCTTCACTATATATATTATCTTATATGACATTGTTTATTCATTACCATTACCATTCATCTTTTTCATCATCACCACCATTTTTATCGTTATTTGTGTTTTCGTGATTGACATATTAACATTAAAATAATATTATATTTTTTAGCTAATAGTTTATATATACTTTTAATTATTATGTCTTTTATATGTATGTCTATTATAATATCATTATATTTGGTGATATTGTTTTATTGATTTTACTCCATATAAATTGAACATAACTTATTGTTTTTGTATGTCCATTTGTCTTTAACTTACTTTCAATCAACTCCCTGTTTCAGAAGCAACTCCTAACTCATGAACAATAACTATTAGGTCAGCAAAAATAAAAATGGATTGCTGTTATAAAATCAACATCAACAAGCAAATGGTGAATATGGCAAGAGTAAATTAAAATGTATAAATGTTAGTTCTGTGAAATTTCAATAGACTTAACAAACTTTTTCAGGATATTTCAAATCAAGATGTTGGTTTATAGCTGCTTTCGCTGAAAACGAACGAAAACGTGCAACAATTTACAATATTTCTTGCATTTCAGGATCAATCGACGAATGAAGATCATGTATAATAGATATGAATGGTGGTAGTATTTTTCATTTACATAAATACATACAATATTATAGAAATAATTCATGGGAATGGGAGAGACCATCAGGGCACCCGATTGAAGCACTCTGGATGGGGAGAGTGGAAATGCCAACTCCCCATTGCTAACAGTTTGTGAATAGAGGGCGGGCTCTTCTGCCCGCCCATTGAGGCATCTTCCTGTTTGATGGCTTGCTTTTTTGACCAATTGTTTAATCTTGTTGTTGGAAGGAGATTCTTTATATCCCTGTGGAAATTTATAAATGATGTTGCCTATCGATCCACCCAATCCGTTTTTCGCCCTCCATACAATGGCATGATTAGGATAATAAGTGGTTATTAAAGCTTGATCAAGTCTAACAGCGAGGAGAGCTCACTGCTGTCGGACTTAGTTTCCGTGCTACAATGGGTGGTAGTACATATCATACATCATACATACCAAGAAACTAAAACTACCAAAAAGTACCGTGTTTTATGTTTGCAAACCGTTTGTCCAGCACTTCACTGTGGATCGGAAGGTTGTAAGTTGAACAAATCGAAAAGTATGCTCCCAACAAATGGACAAGAAGGTGATAAAGACTGTATTCGATGAAATCTGGACACATGCAATTATTCGTAACTTTTTAGCGTGTGGGTAAAAATTATTGAAATTATAACTGAATGTATTTCATTGTGTTGTGTCAATTGTGCAATGAGTTTCGTGAAAATCGGTCGAGTGGTTTCAGTGATGGCTTCAAATGAAGAAATAGTGCGCCAACAAATTTTGGGCACTCACTTCGAAAACCCAAACGCTTCTCATCGATGGATCGGAAAACAACTCGGAATCGCACATTCAACCGTATCTCATGTGATCAAACCGTTCAAGGACCGTAAGACAACCAAGCGGAAAAATGGTAGTGGAAAAAAACGTGGCCCATCAAATCCGGAGAAGGCCAGGATGGTATTGAACCAATTTAAGCGTTATCCCAACACTTCGAACAGGGATGTTGCGAAAAAGGCGAAAGTTTCAGTTTGTTTTGTGCAGAAAACAATGAAACGTTCTAGACTATATGTGTACAAGGTCCAGAAGGCACCGAACCGGAGTAATAAACAGAACTCGGTGGCCAAAGCTCGTGCAAGAAAACTGTACAGAGAGTGGCTCACAAAACCGTTCTGCATTGTGATGGACGATGAGACCTACATTATAGCCGACACCAAACAAATGCCAGGACAGGAACACTACGTAAGTTGGCCGTTCCGGAGAGTGTACCGAAGAAGGAACTGTCGAAACTCGCCAAAAAATGCTTTGTCTGGCAAGCGATCTGCGGTTGTGGCAAAATGAGTCAGCCCTTCATCACCTCTGGGACCGTCAACGGACAAATCTACAAGGACGAATGCCTCCAAAAACGACTTCTGCCCTTCTTGAGATCTCACGATGGCCCGACACTGTTTTGGCCGGATTTGGCATCTTGCCACTATGCCCGGCCCGTCTTAGACAGGTACAAAGATAATAATGTAGTTTTTGTACCAAAAGACGTCAACCCTCCAAACACTCCGGAACTTCGCCCAATTGAAAATTTTTGGGCAATCATGAAGGCAAAGCTCATTAAAACTCCAAAACTGATAGAAAATGAACTTGAACTAAAGAAAGTGTGGTTAAAAGTAAGTAAGCATGTCGGTCCTATCATTGCCCAAAATTTGATGAAAGGGGTCAAGGCAAAGGTGCGGGCATTTGGGTTGGGAGAAGAGGTTCAATAAACCAATGATGTCAAAACTTAACCATTTAGTAGTACTTTATTTTCAGAAAGTTTGAAAAGAATCGGGCTCAAGGAAAATTTTTGGTGACCTATTTTGTGTTTCCAAATTTCATCGAATACAGTCTTTAGTCATTATTCAGAAAAATCCCGTTGTTTCTGTGTGAAATGTGGCTGCATGTGGCAAGCTAAGAAGTCAAAATCATACGTGCAAACGGTGAAGCAGATGCAAGAACTGAAGGCGTACAAAGTGAAAAAAGGTGCCCAACCCTGATGAGAAGCGAAATTACACCGCAAAAAGTTGCTTTACACCAATTTTTTGCAATCAGTTTCTTGTATCATAATAAATGACGCAACATATAACCTTGAAGACTTTAAACAGCCTCCGGGTCTGGATATTCATATCGCAATGCAAAGGAACGCCGTTGTCGAGTATTTCCGGACAAACAAGGTGTCGAAATTACTGAAGTATTTGATTGAGGCGTAATTTTAGTGTGGCTTACTTTTAATTAATTTGATTTCAATTGTATCAAATATAAATCATCATTACATGAGACTGGAAATGAGGGAAAGTGAAACAGAGAGAGCGAGAGACAAAGAGAGAGAGAGGGATATACAGAGAGAGAAAGAAAGAGAAAGAGAGAGAGACGGGGGATGAAGAATGCTGTAGATGAGATTATGTTTATTTAATGAATGCGTTTCTCTTTCATTTGATGTATGAGTTTCTCTTTTATTCAATGTATGAGTTACATTTCTCTCAGCACCAAGGATAAAACTTGATGAACTTTATTAACCTTTCTTTTCAAGCACACAGCAATGAAAAAAATCCAATCCATCATGTGTGCTTAAAACAGAAACGAGAGCATGCTCTTATGCTCTCATTACTACACGGAGAAAAAACAGTCCCGTTTGAAACAACAAACTTGTTTGTTGGCATCCAAACTAAAAAACCCTTTTGATGTTTAAAACCAACAATTTTGTTTTGAAACAAACATGCAGGTTGGTTATTTCTGCCTAAAGATATAACCACAATACATCACAAATTCTTCAACACAAATGTCCTAAACTAATATTTTTGTTGTTTCCACCTTGAAAGGAATTTATAATTACCAAAACGCAAGTTGCGTTGGATCGGGGGTACACATTCAAATTTTTAAATTGATTCTACCAAAGCATCAAACTGATAATTTGTTTGGAGAAAAAATAACTAAAAAATTAATTTGAATCAAACTTTAGTTATGAGTTATTTCATTTTCCATCATCCGGTCCCGGGCATGCTCTCACTCCGCTGTCGACTCCACCACCTGAATCCTACATATCGTACTCATCAACACATCAGCCGGGACCAGCGCTTTTATTTCCCTTCCGAAGGAAGACGTGACTACATTTTTCGCCTCAGAAAAACCGCTGATCTCGACTGGGAGTGAACCCAGACCCAGTGGGGTGCCAAGCAGCAATCCTGCCTACCGTTACACCACTGGCGGCGGCTAAACTTTTCCAATGTTTTTTTACCCTTTTGTTCTAATAGTTGAAATAACAAAAAAGATGTAAGGTGATTGTTAACGGAAATGTTTGGTATTTCAGCCGTTTTTGTTTTTTGAAACAAGCCATAAGCGTTGGTACAATCAATCAATCAACAGATGTGTTTGTTTTCGTAGCTGTCACAATGAAACAACCAACATAATGGTACCATAACCAACAAACGGATGTCAGTTAAACATAACTGCTCCGAAACATTTACTCAAAATTTTAGAAATACCTGTTATATGAAACTAAAATATGTTTGCGTTTCTTTTTTCTAAGTACACTCTTAGCATATAGCGATTTGTTTTTCTTGCTTCAGTGACTTCCCATTGTGCTGAAGGTTTCAGAGCGTCACATACATAGAAGTATAGTGTGCCATTTAAAAGTAAAGTAAGCTTGCTAGCTTAAAGATATATAGGGTAAGGGGATGTAATGTTAGCCAAGCTCCTTCATTTGGCCTATGTACCAAATGTGTCATTAATTAAGTGATAATCAACAAAATCATGTTGCTGTTAGGATGACCGATGTAATCCGAAGCAATTGAGACAACATTAATCAATTTACAGTTGTTCACTTCCGCGAATTTTTCGATTTTTTGGACTTTTGGGGCATCATGATTTCACTGGTTAAGCTGGACAGATGATGTACACGATCTTCAAGTGATCTAAATTTGACTTAATTGAATCGATAAAGCAAGTAATGCAGTCTGGATGTACAGAAAATAGTTCCAAGTTACAAATTAACTGTTCAAATAGCTAAATTAACAATGATTTTACAAGAAAATCGTAGACCCAATGTTGGGGACGCATTTTTTGGTATGTTCCTAACTATGGCCTGTTGTATCAATAACGTAGTAAAAAGGTTGTTATTGGTACAATTTTAGTGAAAATGCTTGAGTTTGCGGTTGTTTATCTACAAGTGGCTCATCTTTACACGAATCGAAGGAATCAATGACTTTATTAAAGTGAATTATAATGTTTTCATTATTGAATGGCTGAATCATATATGAACATCACTTAAGTGTTTCAAAGTAGTTTTACTTTAGTTTGATTTTTGAAATTTTGTGTTCAGTAAAGCAAATACAGCTGACAATGCGTTAATTCATAAAATTACGAAAAAAAAGTTTACAAAAACTGCATTTAGTAATATATCCATCGAATGGCACGAAGTTGCATCCATGAATAGACCCAATTTGGTGCTCATAGACCGACATTAAATCCATATCCCTCGAATGTTTGTGACTTTATAAAAAGAGTTGTGTAACTTTTCGCGATACATACTACCAAATGTCTTACACCCCGTTCGCACTACAACCTATATTAAGTGATATAGAGTATCTTGATATCGACATTTATGCATCAAATTTTCACTGGAAATAACGTGCATGGCATTTGTTATCAAGATACTCTATATCACGTAATATAGATTGTAGGGCGAACGGGGTGTTATCAAACTTATCTTAGCAAGTGTATAACTAGTTGAATCTCGCTCACAGCTTGAAAACTTTATGAGTTATAATTAAAAATGTAATCGATCGTTGCATAATAGGCTGAGTCAAGGGACACATACCCTATGTGCTGAAAATTGTGGAGTGTTTTTATGATTATGGTTTTTAAATTATTTAATCTTTTTATTTATTTATTTATTAATTTCCTCAACCGTATTTCCTAAGTACATAATTAAACTTAGTTCTATCTTCACCGATCGCCTAGAAACAAAATACTGTCTTAGGTTACTACGTGACATTCTTAAGTCTTAATTCACAATGCAGATTATAGAGAGACATCATTCGGTTAATTGGTCCAAATTTTGCATAGTTTGTCAAATTGGTATTTAACGCAAACAAGTTCCGATTCCTCAAATGCCGCGAGAGGGTGTAGAAATTTAAACTACATAACAAAAGTGATCATGGCAAATTCTCTTCGTTCTTTTATAGTTGGAATGTCAATAAGCATCCATCGAGCTTTGGAAGATGGAAGTGGAAATGTTGTTCAGCCTAATTTACGGAGAGCATACAAAAGTAACTGTTTTTATACTTATTCTAATCGTTCTTCATGTGTTCTCATAAAAGGAGACCATATGACACTACAATACTCTAGAATAGACCTGACATAGGCAACGTACAATGAATTTTGTGGTGTATTTCGTTTTCTTCTGAGAGTAATTAAGTTACATGTCTTAACGTTTATTTCTAGTAAGCTTTTTTTGCACCATATTTCAAATAATAATATTTCGATTTTATAAGTTTCATTATCTTGGTCATTCTTAAGTTCCATAAATAGTTTCATGTCGTCTGCATATATGAGAATTTTGACCTGCTTAAGAATGTTAGAAATATCATTGACAAACAAAATAAAAAGCACAGGGCCTAGATGCGAGCATTGGGGAACTCCAGATAATACTTGAACAGGGTGTGAGTATTTCCCATTAAAACTGACTACTTGTTGCCGATTTAATAAAAAACGATTGTATCAATTTACGAAATTTATCCTCAAATCCTATATTTCCTTACTTGTAGAGTAACAGAGGAATGTCAATACGGTTCAAGGCCTTGCTAAAATCAGTGTTTGCTGGTAGTCTGCTTCTTTATTATTTCTGTCAGAAGGGCGAAAATATCCAGCATTTACGAAAAATTACAACATATCAGCTTTTACAATAACAGTCGATGTAAATACGATCAATTGATAATTTGTGAGCCAAGATTATCGGGGTACATTGAATTTACTCTGGAGCTGTGAAGTTGTTACCGGGTGTGTGATTAAATGTCAGAGGACTAGGGTAACGGGATGTAATGTTAGCCTAGCTCCTTGATTCGGCCTATGTACCAAATATGTTATTATTTCGGCGATAATTAACAAAATCATGTTGCGATCTGGATGACTGATTTATTTCAAAGCAATTGAGACATCATTAATCAATTAATAGTTGCTCACTTCCGCGTAGTTTTCGATTTCCTTAACTTTTTAGACACCACTGGTTAAGTTTAACAGATTATCTACAAGATCTTTGAATGATCTAAATTTGCCGGAATCGAACCTTTAAATCAAACAATGCAGCCAAAATGTACAGAAAATAGTCACACGGTATAAACTAACAGGCCACATAGGCAAAATAACAATAAAATAACAATGACACTAAAACCATAGACCCAATGTTAGGAACACAATTTTTTCTAGGTTCCTAACTATGGCCTGTTGTATGGAAAGCGTAGTAAAAATGTTGTTATTGTAAACATTTACAATGCAAATGTCTGAGTGTTGGTTTAATGTTTTTCATATGGCTCATCTTTACACAAACTGAAGAAACAAAACCTGTGTAGAGTGAATTATAATGTTTTGATTGCCGAATGGCCACTAAATCATATTTGAAAATGACCTAAGTGTTTCTTAGCTGTTTAAGTATGGTTTGATTTGTGAAATTATTTGCTGAGTAGAGCGGATTCAGCTGGAAACGCCTTGAAACTGAAAATCACAAAAAAAAAAAAATCGTTCATAGACCACATTTAATAACAAATCTATCGAATGGGACGATCTTGCATCCATGATTAGACCCAATTTGGTACCCATAGACCGACATTACATCCATATCCCTCGAAAGTTTCTGACATTATAAAATGAGTTGTGTAATTTTTCGTGTAACATACTATTATATGGCTTATTGAACATATCTTAGCAAGTGCATAGCTAGTTAAATTTTGCTTCCAGTTCAAATACCGCATGAGTTATAATAAAAAATGTAATCGATTGTTGCATATAAGGCTGAGTCAAGGGACACATACCCTAAGTTATAAAGGTGTGCTCTCGATTTCACAATCGCTTAGAGAGGGTTATGAAGTTGGACATATCGAGTGATTATTTAAGAATTTGCTGAAATATATGCTAGAACGAATAAAAAAATTTGTTAATAATAAAATATGAAAAAAAAAATTTTTTTTAAGTTTTTGCACTGTTTTTTATTGCACTCACTATAGAACAAATCCACAATTTCACAAATCCGAATTAGCTATTTTTGTTCTCAAATTGGATGCTCTCAAACCATTTACCCATTTACTTACCTTTTTTTTTGCTAAATCTTGACCTAAACATATTGCTTCATAAATCTCATTCGACCTTCATTGCTTGAGCAATCCTAACAGCAAACATGTCTTTTCAATCACAATGCCCCCTGATCCGAACCCACCGAACTGTCATGATTCACTTTTGCTGTATTGCGTTCGCTCTTGGCATTCACCGCGTGCCTTATGGAAACCGAAATAGGACATATAGGCCGGCAGTGGATACCAGGAGAAAAACGTGCAACGTTGAGAAGAGCTCACTTTTTGAGCCGGAATACACTGAGGTTCATTTCACTTCACTTCACTTCACTAGACACAGTTTTGGTTAACAACTTTTCGTCATCACTTCAGTTCACGAGTGTGCAACCACAACTCTCAACCGCGGTGTTGTTGAATCAGCGGAAAAAATGACTTTTAGATTCAAGGAGTCTCGTCGAGCAGCGTTTTCACTCATAAGACGGTTCTTAACCTTCGTCTGCTGCACTGATGGAAATTTTGAACGTTGTGTTTTTGTTGGTTCTCCAGTAAGAGCCGTCGTAATTTTTGTACGGTGCATGTCGCAAGGACGGGTTGACGTTCGCTGAAACGGAAAGTGATCCTTGCGTTATTGGAGGCAATTTCTTCGGAACGTGTACCTAGACGAGTGGCTATTGGCGGTTGCTTTTCCACGCTATCTTTCACCTCGGCTTACGGAAGGCAATGTATTAGCCTTTTTTTTTTTTCGTGTTGTTGTTTTACCGTGCCATCGGAGCACGAAACGTTCAAGTAGACTTTTACTTCCAGCTTTATGGCACCTTCCACCTCCAATTCATCGCATTCATCGGAGGACGCATCGATTAAACAAACATATTTAGATTTGCCACATTTTTAATTTTCTGCCGTATTCCTTGTCAGTAACGAGGGAGAGTTGTTTTCCTGTGAACTGGAAACTTTTTTCCTTCAAAGGTTTCAGATTTTCCGGAATGCACTGGTCAATGACCTTATGGACCGGTTTTCGTAGGAAATAAATTGTGCTGTCATCGTAATTAATTAATTCTTGAGTTAAGAAAAAAAAACTTCACCGTCGTCCTTTCCTGTCAAAAATGGTTAACCCTATTTCTTAACATTTGACGGCATGCTTCGATTCCCCTCCAAGAAGTAAACAGCGCCATCAAAGTTCGTTCACTTCTTCATTGCTCCCGATGTGATGCATCGATCCGAAACCGAGAGGGAAGCATAATGCAATTACACGCCGTCCTTAATTCAGTTTTCTGCATTCCACTTTCGTATCCCTTTTCGTCCTTCACGATTCCATACGGGTAGAAAAAAAAAACAAAATTACTCACGCATCTGTGCAAGGATCAGACGGTGTGATTTCTATCCATCATATCGCCGTATGTAGTTTGTATAAAACTTATATCAATGTCATCGAATCGTGGATTGAGGGAAGTAGGTCCCGGACACAACAGAGCAGGGTAATCGGACGTGTAAACTGCAATAGGGGTTTGCAGGGCGAAATCTGGATGAGTGGAGAAAGAGTGGGAAAATGAAGAGGAGATTGCAGCTGTCTAGCCTCTAGGCGACAATCCTCATCCACCGATGCCCTAATGCGGGATGGAACGAATCTTCTGAGGTCAGTGTTTTTTGGGATTCGTTTCGGCAGTATGGCGCGTCAACAAATGCATCTGAGCTGACGGCGCAGTCATGGTTAGAATCGGGATTATATCACGCGTTACATTTGAAAAGGGCCAATCTTCGTTGAACAGTCATCCTCCATTCATAAACAGAGGATAGAAGAGAATTTTATAAAGCAGTTTATAAAGCGTATATCGGATGTTTACACCGGTTTGCTTGATAAATAGGTTGGTGGATCGCTCAGCACAATTTTCTCCTGTGTTATTTTTTCGAGTGTGTCAACAAGCGTTGCCATGTTCTGGGAGTTCCTGTAAAGTGCCGTAGGTGCCGGTGTGTTGACAGCCCAAATTGTTATTTTCAGCCCAAATTGTTATTTTCTGCTGAGCCTGGCAACCAGGCAATGCATATTGGCAAGGTTGCTGGTTTCATATTTCTATAAGCTCATCTGTCAAAAGTGTGCCTCAGTGTGCCATACATGTGGTATGGATTGAAAATCAAAGTGCCGCTGTTAGAAAACATATTCGTCTAGTGTGTGAAGCATCCTGGCTGGCACACTGTTCTAAGCGACTTACCCTTGTTATTAGTATTTCATCAGCAACAAGAATCTTCTCTTGTTAGTTTTATTGATTATGTTTTCATTGTTGAAACCTACCAGTTTTCATTAATTGAAACCTACCAGTTTATAGGAAAGCATCCATCTTGCCTTTTTCAATATTGAGCAAATAGTCTGATGGACCGCAGCTCACTGAAAACGTTAACCATTATAATTAAAAATTTGATATTTTTCATTTATAACGATTCCACCTACAGACAATCAAATAGGCAGGATTGTTTTGAATATCTATAAGCAACCAAATTTTCACTCATCTTTTGTGTCTTCTTAAATGTAAAAACCAACGTTGCGGTTATCTGCAGCAGATCATGTAATATTCTATTGAGCAAATATTACAAGATGTAATTTACTACTCAAGTAACCAATTAGCATTACACAGCTCGAAAAAGTAGCGTGCATTTTCGATCAGTATCATGCACATAAATGGAGCGTCTCAAAACTTACGAATTAACATTATAAAGTTAAGTTCTGAGACAATCCATACAATGGCAATTCAAAAGCTTGATTATATGCAAAACTTGTCTTCATTACAACTATTTCATACAAGTTGCTGCTTCGTGTGGATGGAAATACAATTTTACAAATTTTCTTTCTGTGTAGCATATGCAGAAAATCAACCCTAGATCTGCATTTCTGATGCTGCATGCTTTATATTAGCATAATTTCATCATCTTGCTATATGTTGTAAAGTTGGATTTCAAATGCTGTTTAAATTCTTGTAGCCTCTAATAAGCATTTCAAATGCAAAATAGCGTTAATGAAGCATTATCATAGCATTGTAGTAAAGCAGCCCTATATTGGGCCAAAAGTGGCATTTATGTTGCATTTGGGGTGACTTAATTGCTTGATAGGCAGTCGTAAAGACGCTTTGGAACTGCTTATTGGTGACCTAGGTAGTCATGTAATTTGGAACCTTATGTGATTTTGAGGTAATTTGCATGCTCTTTTTAGTGCATGAAAATAGACTGAAAATTACAAAATAATTTCAACTGTGTAGGTTATTTTCAGAAGTGGTGCGAGAAATATCAAAGCTTCAGCTGTACCAGCTTCTAAACATCAGATATATCTATGGATGTGAAATTTTTTAAAAGGTTCAGTAAAAACTGAATGCTAGCCTTACGGAAATGCAAAATGATTAATCGGTTTTGACTTTAGATAAAGATCCAGATTGATCAATACAGTCAA
Source organism: Aedes japonicus (assembly GCA_034211315.2). Taxonomy (NCBI): domain Eukaryota; kingdom Metazoa; phylum Arthropoda; class Insecta; order Diptera; family Culicidae; genus Aedes; species Aedes japonicus. The sequence goes on from JASCZW010005321.1 coordinate 115,556, forward strand.
ATAAAAAACAACTTCTTTTGTTTCTAATTATGTAGTTAAAAGGGGTTTGAATTAAATGAAACGATGTATTAACTTGTATGTACCAGAAAATCTCCAAGCATTGGCTGCGATATTTGTATAACTGTCACTTTAAAAAAAACTTATAAGGCTTGTTCACGACAAAATCTGGATACCCCTGAATACATACATCTCTGGAAATACTTCATCAACGCGTGAAATATTTCGCAAACCGATGAACGTGTGTCTGTTCATTGTGCAAAATCGATTCTCGGTGATACTACAAGCTTTTAGATCGAAGATGGCGTCGAAAGAAGAGCAGCTGCGAAAAGCAATTGTGCGCGGTCGCAATGAAAATCCAGATCTGTCAGTAAGAAATCTTTCAAAAAAGTACTCTAATTGTTATGTTTTGTATTCTCCGTGCGTAACGAACGGAGTAACGATTATGATGTAGCAAGAGATGTTCGCTCATCACCATGAGGCACCAAGAGTGGACAGTAATGTTTGCTAGAATAAAAGATATGAAGAGAAAGTTTTGAATGTTCAGTCAGTGTACGGTAGGTTGCAAATAGAATAGAAGTATTGAAAATTGAGCCAAAAGGGCATGGGTAAAGTAGTACTCGAACCAAGGACGTTACTATTGCCTAACATCCCATTGCGGGGTAGGTCGAGGCACGGACGAATCCGCCACCTCAACAGGCAAAAGTAACGTGTTGGTACACGCTCATGCTTATAGCTGTGTGATAGTTTCTAGTGGTAGTTTGTTTGCACTCTGTTTTGATGCGCACATGGAAGAGGAACTCTCTCCTTTTTGGGTTTGTTTTGATTCGCAACGTCTGAGATCACTAAGTTTTTTTTCTCGTTATCTCTAACGTAGAGACCTCGGATAGAAAATAAAGTATCGCAACGCTTCACGGTATTTCTTTTAGTAGCTTCCCGGAATGTCTTATTATACTTCCATGCACCGAAATGGCGTAGAAGAGCATTTCAGGACGAAGAAAAAGGCCAAGTTTCCCAACAAATATTTGGTTTGGCAGGCAATATGCAACGAATCCACCTAACTGCCCGGAGTTGCGACCTATCGAGCGGTATTTGGCTCTCGTGAAGAGAGAACTCTCTCAATATTAACAACAAACTACAACTATAGAAAAAAATTTAAAATCTTGGACAAGAACAGCTAAATTGGTTGCAGAGAAGTCTGCGCAGAGTCTAATGTGTAAACTCAAAAGTTCGTAGTTTCTTAATGCAGCCATATTAAGTAACTGCAATTAAATTTAAGGTGACTAATAATGCACAATTGAATGAATAAAAACGCATCTTGGAATGAACTAACAGCAAATTTGTTTTATTCCAGATTGAATCTGTCCAGATTTTGTCGTGAACAAGCCTTAATTTATTTTTATTATTCTCATTTTGGAGATGCATAAAGAAGGAGACTTCGCATTTGAAGTGAAGGAACAAAATGAATCCTGCAGGATAAGATTGAGCTATTTTTTACACATAGAAGAACTTTTTGTAGTATTAAATTTTCTTACTAAATTACAAATTGTTATGACGGGACCTAGAACTAGATCCTTGAGATCGAAAAGGCCATCATGAAGCATTTGTTTTTGCGTTGTGAGTAGCGGCATTTGGAAAATATCGTTCCTCAACTTATTTTTACGTCCTGTCATTTTAGCAATCATTTAAGTTTTAGTGTCTTGTAAATTTAATAGCAGACGGAATTTTTTGTCTTACGGGCCGCTCCTTTTAAGTGTATCCAAGAAGATTTAAACTTACATGATAGTTTCAAAGAGTGTGGACACTACATGAAATGAAGCAATGAGTACAGAACGGTATATAACCCTAACCAATTCTACTTTCAGCCAAATTGTCTAACACAAGAAAATGATGAAAGTCAAATGACCACAACAAGATATACTAAATATTAAATAACATATAACGGGGAAAGGGAGGGGCCATCAAGGCACCCAAGTGAAATGATTTGGATAGGGAGCATGGGACTGCCTCCTTCCTATTGTTAAAATTTTGCGGAACGAGGGTTGGCTCTTGGACCCCATCTATTGGGTTTATTCTGTCAATACCAGTGCTGTCAGTGTGAACTTGCTTTTGGAAGAAGATTCTCATCCCTATATTTGCAGGTTTTGCGTGAGTGTCTCTGTTTACGCGCTAGCCCAAACCTTTTTGGCCCGTCTTACAGGAGTGAGTTTGATGATCGCAAACAACAATTGGATGCTGATCAAATCGTTTTTCAGATTGTTGCACTGCCTTGCTCCAATAGATGGTAGAATTACATCATCATCACCGTCATAATCATCATCATCATCATCATCATCATCATAATGGTCATCATCATCATCAGTCATGATCTACAAATATCTTAGAAAATGTTTGTTGTCTTTATGCTCACATATCGTTCGAATTACTAAAGCAAAAGCTCTACAGCATCGATGTTGTGTCCAACAGTCGCAGAGACCGGTTCATTTCACTGAAGAAACTTGAGGATGCTCAACAGAAAGTAAAGTTCAACTTCAAATCCAAACATCTGGCTGTTGCCATGATGGCATGCAGTGGTTGGAAAATGCCACCTGTTTTCACTGATGCTGGTGTTTAAATCAATACCGACGTGTATATTGGTCATTTCTAGGACCAAGGGCTTCCCTGGATGAAGGGGAACTTAGCCAAGGATCAATAAGTTACCCTACAACAGAAAAACAAAAACATTTCACCATAATATGAATCCCTGAAGTCTGTCAAAACGCACACATGTCAGAGGACTACGTTCGCGAAGCGTTTTCTAGCTTCCAGCATCGTCTTGAGCATTTCATTGATGAAAATGGAGGACACATCAAGTAAATGCGTATAAAAGGACTTAATAAAGATAACAGAACTTCAAAATGTTGATATTCTTGGTTAAAATTGTTGGAAATGGGATTTTAAAGAGATGCCCATAAATTTTCGCATTATTTTCCTGCTACACCCTGTATGTCACAAGGTTGTCTAATGAATGTCAGATTACCCCAGCAAAATATAATAACAAACTAATGTAAAATAACAAACAAGTTTTGTTACCTGAGATATCATTTTGAACTCTAGACAAAATCGTAAATTGTGAACCATGACTTCAAACGTAAATTTCCTGGAAATGTCAGGTTCCTTACACCTATATCCATTTCCGACGGGAAGGTTATAATTACCGGTATCTGTTCCGGGTGCTATTTTGTTTGTAAGAGCAAGCACATTCCGGAAAAATACGCTAGAAGCCATTGTTTACAAATGTTACTTTCAACCTTTTGACCTGTTATCGCATGACAAATTTAGTTATCAATTTTTAAAGACGATTTTTGACGAACGTTACTGAATTCTACCAGCATGCTGGCGAATGCTGTATATTACCAGTATCTCATGAATATGAAATTGAGAAAAGGCCGTTTTTTAGTTATTAGTGAAAAAATTTGATATCATGTTGATAACATAATTTGAAATTAACACAAGATTTTTTTTCATATAACAAAATTTGTTATCAAAATGAACTAAATAACTAAAACGAGTTAATATTGAGATATCCAACGTATGTTAATTAGTTATCTCTTTGCTTATTTTGGCCTAAATGATAACATATTAGGTGATCAAACACTGATAATCTGATATTAGAGCTTGTTATCAATTTCGTATAAAACTTTGCTCGGGTAATTGGACCGATGTGAACTCCTTGTTGACTTGATATTGGTTCCGATTTGGATCCAATCAAACTGACTCAATATTTGGCCCGTATTGGATCCAAATTTGAACCAATGTCGGGTCAAAGTCGACAATGTCGGGTCAACATCAGGTTGGTATCCGATATGAAACAATTTGGAGGTGCCACTGTTGGATTATGATTTTCGATAATATGTCGACATGAGCTTCCTAGTGTTAAGAATCATCCATCTTTTCGTGAAGTGCTCAATTCCTGCAACCAATTGTGGCAGTTTTTCGTTGCTTGGGTAGTGAAATAGCGCTTGGAAAAATGGGCATCAACACAATGTAAATTGGTATGAATCAGCGTGGCGATTCTAAAGGCAACTGAAAGCCGTGCTGTAAAGAGTCACGAAATGTTCCATGTTGTAACCAATCATTTAGAATCCCATATGATAAGTGTTTTCAATGACGCGCTACAGCCTCGTGAAAAACCCTTCTTAACGTTTGCATTAAAAAAAATTGACAAACATTGCCGATTCTTCATGGGTTTACCTTCACCCGCAATGATGAAACTCTCCATGCAGCATCAATCATAGTAGCCCTTGAGTCAACAGACAAAATTTGACAGCTCTATCAGTCAAACTCTAACCGTGATGGCAAAAACAGTGAACTCCGCAACTTCAAAGAACGGCACCCCGCCGCGTCGAAAACGAACATCGTGCGGCACTTTGTGGACGCCGGATACGCCCGTTCCGGCATCTACAACATCTTGGAACTATTAGACAACAATCAGAGCATCGAAAGAAAGCCCGGTACCGGACGGCCGACGACCCTGAGCGACAAGAAGCTCCAAAGGATGCTGAACAGGAAGACCGAGGAAAAAGTGTCTGCATCGCAGCGTGCGCTTGGCCTGGAGGTCGGTTCAACCGGCCAAACAGTGAAACAGTACCTGGCAAACATGAACATTCATGTCAGGAAGCGGAAGTCGCGCCACTGGCTTCGGAGCTGCAGACAATGTTGCAGCGGCAGCGGCTGCATAAGATGATCAACTCGATTTTCCCGGCAAATCGCGACGTGGCGGTGGTGATGACTTGCAGGGCACTTCGTATTTTACTTCCCCCACGAAGGAAGTGAGCTCCAAGGTGAAGTTCGTTTACATACCAAGTTCCCCAAGCAGGTGCTGCTATGGCTGACAATCAGCGAGAAGGGGATGTCAAAACCGCTCTTCTTTCGCTCCAGACTGGCCGTAAGCGGGGGAATTTATAGTACGAAATGCCTGCCGGAAGTTGCGTCGTTCATCAAGAAATAACACAACGGCGAAGACATCGCGTCTTCTGGCCGGATCTGGATTCGGCCCACTACTCAAACCCGCCCAACGTCCCCCAGGTGCGTCCCTTTGAGAATTTCTGGGCCAACCTGAAGCGTAAGATCTACTACAACAATTTTGTCGCAAAAACTGAGGAGGAATTTATAAACTCAACGAAGAAAGAATTCCAAAACATGCCTACACGCATGTTTTCGTTTGCTAGTAAGCTTAAATAATTACCTTCCATGCGAAATTTATCAAAAGCTATTATCTGTCTTAGCTTTTTATTTTATCACCATCCGAAAAAATGTCTATTTTTTAATGCAAATGTTATACAGGGTGAGTGGTAATTTCAGTCAGTGTTTTTTGAAACATGTATAACTTTTGATGGATTAGACAATGACATTGTTGCTCATTTTTCTTTAAGAGTATTTTTAAATGTCAGCACCGCTTGTTAGGTTGTTTTAAATTTCCATTCGTTTGAGACTAGAGGTAATCATAGATGCGAGATGGGAGCTCGTGATAAGTCTGTTTTTGAAACAATTTTTTTGAAATAGTACACGATCTAATGTGTACTATTTCAAAAAAATTGGAACCACTCGGAACGAAAGATTCAACTTTTACACCATCAAACGGTACAAAGAAACCGGTTCTTGGAAAGTACGTCCCAGACTTGGCCGTAAACGCATCCGGGGTTGGAGTTTTTCACCGGCAAGAGCAAGTTCTATGTGGACGACAAATTTAAGAAGACGAAAATGCCGAAGTTCGCCTCCAAATTTGGCAGGCCTTCTGCTCTTGCGGACTGAGGAGTGAGCCTTTCGTGACAAAGGGCACAGTAAATGGCGAGATCTACAAATCCGAGTGCCTCGAAGAGCGCCTTTTGCCGTTCTTGCAGCAGCACGACAAAGCTCCGCTATTTTGGCCAGATTTGGCATCATGCCACTATTCTAAAAGTGTCCTGGAGTGGTATGAGGCCAATTCTGTCCATTTTGTTCCAAAGGACATGAATCCGCCAAACTGTCCGGAGCTGCGCCCGGTGGAGCAGTACTGGGCAATGATGAAGCGGGAACTTCGGAAGAGCAAGAAGACAGTCAAAGACGAGAAGGACATGTTAAGAAAATGGAAAAAAAAACTGAGAAACTGGTACCGGATGACACTGTAAAGACTTTGATGGAGGGCATCAAGCAAAAATACGTTTAATTTTACACTCAAGGCTCGATCGATTAACTTTTGATTTTTGAAGTAAATATATGTATAAAACTACCCTAAAATTTTGGTTTGATTCTAAACATTATAAGAAAATTGGCATGACATTTTCGGTGTCGCAATAATTTCGTGTTCGCCCTTTAGTTCACTGAAAAACAGAAAAAAATAATTAATTTTAACAAGCGCGTAAAAATTCCTTTTGTTTAATTCCAAGTCAAAGGAGGCGTAAACATTGAAATTGTTTGCAATCTCTCAAGCGCCATACAACAATGTTTGCAGTCTTTCATACAACAGGCTAGATTCAGGCGTTATCTGGCTTAAATTTACATTAAATATCCCAATATTTTCTGCCAAATCTAACATTCCATTTAGGTGCATTAGATAGCGTAGAAAATTCATCTTTTTATCTGAGTAGGAATTTCCACTCATCCTGTATATATTTACCTTTACAAATATTTTAAAGAACGTTTGACCGATTTTTTCTTATATGATCGAACTAAACACAATTTTTAGGTTTACATATGATCGTGTGAAACCAGTTTCGAGTGAAGTTTGGTGAAACATTCTACGTTTAACAGTCACCATCAATGACGCATGCACTGTCTCTTATTAGCATATCAGCCCTATTAACATATCATGCAATATAGAAATTTGCATATTCACCCTTCCCCAACACATTCGACCGTTCTGCGGTTGTATGCTTTTGGAAACTCAGCAATGGGAAATATTCGCCGGTTCCATCACATAAACATTTACGACTCCCAGTAGTAGTTCTTCGGAAATGCGCTCCAGTCGCTCGCTACTGGCGCCATCCTACTGCAGAGATAGTCCTCGTGGCTCCCAAAATCCTGCCACACTGTCAGCCGACCCAGCAAACCGTCACACACCGGTCTTTCGATTGCGGAAACTGCAACACTTTCCAGCTTCCAATCACCAGCTCGGCTTTGGAACGACTCCAACAGTTCAAACACTCATCACTTGGGGCTTGGGGAGTCACAATTACACAGAAAAACTAAGAAACCGGTCGCCCACCATTGAAGTCACGCACTAATCTCACGACACAGCGACCGAGAACGTCCTCCTGCACGGCCGAAACATTAGACGACTGACGGCAACTTTTCGGGGTCGTTTGAGTGCTCACAGCTTTCGATTAGACAACACCCGAGGGGGACGACGAGGACGATGGCAACGACCGGGACGGCGGGTATTTTATCGAGATACATGTAATGATGTCGTCCTTCCCCTCCTAGCGGTCGCAGCCGTTTCCATCCAATATTAGCACACGGTGCTACATACGTACAATATCCTTGCACGGGGATATTATCCTTGTGAATCTGGCATGTTGGGCTCATGTGCATGTGTTGGTGAATTTATTTACTCTATTTTTTGCGCCCATTCACAACAAATTTGCGTTTGCTGTCTGTCTAGCGCCTGGCGAGTGTTTGACGATAGGGTAGCCATATTAGTTCGCAGGAAATTGATAATCCACCTTCCGCCGTTTCAACTTGGATGGCATTGATCATTCGAAAGGATTTGCAACTTCACAACGACAGCCCGGCAACCCTAATCGTGTTCATATGTTGAAATCACCCTTGGTGATCTCGACAAAACTGGAATGCATCCTTACCCTTCAATCCCTTGCCTCGAGTTGCTACAACTTATGATACATCCTGACGATGGAAATGGATGTGTGGTGGTACAGAATTTATCAAATGTACCATCGTCGTCGTCCCCGTTGTCGGTAATCAAACGAGAAACAGATTCCTAATCCCTCTCCTCCCTCTTTCGGCCCTTTCCTTCATCCTGGGTTCTTGCTAATATTTGTTAGCGCATAATGTCCCAACCCTAGAGTCGTAAACTCCCTTCAGAATCCGGAGCTCTAGGATTTAAGAGATCGTAGAGAAAAGAAGAAAAAAGACAGCATTAGGGTGAACGAACATGGTTTATTTACAATGTTGTGTGTTGAGAGAGGGAGAGTTCGCGTCATGAATTAATGATTCCTGTTCGTAGTTGTTGTTTGTGTTGCCGCTGCTGCCTTTTTCTTATTTTCTTTCTTTTTTTTTAAGGACAACTTGGCCAACTATGCAGGACCCATGCTTTATGTGAATTTGCTGAAAGGATAGAGAATAAAGTAGAAACAAGGGCGCCTCTGTGGTGAAGAAAAAAAACAGCGTTTAAATTGAAAGCGAAAGTGAAGAATTCACAAGCAATGAAAAATACGAGGGTTTTTGTGGTTCGCATCGTATTCGATGGGTTCTGAGTAAACTATGCCAATGCTCGTCAAGGAGCTTTAAATAATCCAATTGGAATCTGTTTTTTTTTGTTTCTGTATTTCGAGCTATTGGATATGATGCGCAGTATTTTCAGACCATGAATCTTACGTTTATTTTTTAACCACAAACCTTACCTTCATTTGAAACTGTGGATTTTAAATTCAATTATTGAATTATTGAAGAATAATTTGAAAAGTGTGTATACTCTCCTAAGTCTTTTAATATATCAAATGAGTCCATAGGCTACTCGTATTTTGTCTACTTTGTAGAACTTACTTCAATATTGAGTTAATTCATTTCATCCATTGGCATTTAAGTGGTTTTCGGTTAAATTGCATCACTTTCAATAAGCTGTAACGTTTTGCCCTTTGGGTTGATTTCAACAAAATTTAGGGTGAAATGACCTCAGCGTGTATTGTTTACACTGCGTGAGCAGGGATGCCAATGTTCCAGTTTAAACTGGATTCTTTCAGTTTTTTTTAAGGGATCCAGTTAAACAGTTAAATCTTCAAATCATCCAGTTTTTCTAACTTTTGTCCAGTTTTTTACAGTTTTTTTTCACAACCCTGTTGGGAGATTGAGCTTTTTCCATTAATTGTAGAACTTTTTTTTTATAATGTGGAAAGATTCTTATCCCTTGAAAAGGGCTGCTGTTTTTTAACGTTTATAAATCAACTTTCTCTATCTGTCACATGGAGCTACTTGAAATTTAATTGACTATAGTGTTCATCATATAAATTAAAAAAGTGTGGGCAGGAGGGAAAAAGGTTTGTGGAAAAACAAAGAATGTTTTCACCTTCGTGTTTTAGACAATGAAAGGGGATTAAACGTCGAAGAAAGGTCTAAGGAGTATTCGGTTTATATAACACTAGCTGAACCCGATGCGCTGCCACGCTTACAACTAAATGAACGAATGTTCAATTGAACTGGCGCGTTTATTGTTGTTTTTGGAATGAGTTTTTTTTTGACTAAGAAGGGATTCAAAATTCTGTCAGAACATGCTTCTTACCCAAAAAATACACAATTTGTGTTTTAGTGTCTAGATAATTCACATGTTTGGTTGAAATTTGTGTTTCATTTGTATGAGAGCCTCCCATCTATTACAGAGGGAGAGGGGTCGCAAACAATCATGAGAACCTTCCCCAGCCCTAAAAACCCCCTGCATACAATTTTTTACGCCGACCGGTTCAGTAGTTTCCTAATCTATAGAGGTCAGACAGCCAGAAATTCATTTTTATATTTATTAGAATCCTGGAAGCACCGCATGATAAATTCGGTTTCATGTGCTTGATTAGTTCTCGAGTTATGCAGAAATTTTGCTTTCTATGAGACCTCTCCTTCCCCTTCCAGGGTAGGTAGGGGTCTCAAACTACCATAGAAACATTTTTTGCCTTCAAAAACCTCTGCATGTCAAATTTGATTCCATTTACGCTTGAGTTAAGCAAAAACTTGTGTTTCATTAGTATGAAACCCCCTCCCCCATCAGTGAGGACAAAGATATCAAACCACCATAGAAACATTTATTGCTTTAAAAAACTCCCACTTGCTAAATTTCGTTCCGATTCCTTGATTAATTCTTGATTTATGCAGAAATTTGTGTTTTATTTGTATGAGAGCCCCTCTTTGCAGAGTGGGCAGATGTCTCAAACCAGCATAAGAACTTTATCCAACTTCGAAAATGCACACATACAAATGTTGACACCAATCGGTTCAGTAGTTTCCGAGTTTATAAGAGTCAGACAGACAGACAGACAGACATTCATTTTTATATATGAAATAATTTGAAATGAAAAAAAAATAGATTTTTTAAGGATCCAGCTTTTTCCAGTTTTTTTTTATTGCATTCTTCCAGTTTATTATAAAAAAATATTGGCAACGCAGTGTGTGAGTTTTATTGTGAAATGTGTCCGAACTTAATCCCTCAAACTCTCAAGAGTTGCGGCCAATTGAAAATTATTGGGCCATAATGACGCACGAACTTTGTAAGCATCCAAAACTTGTCGCTACAGAACAGGAAATGTTGAAGTCATGATTGAAAGCGGAAAAAAATGTCGGTTCAAGCGTTGCACAAAGTCTTATGCGTGATATTAAGAATTCGGGGTTTTTGATTTGGTAAAGAAATACAATGACGTAAACACAACAAAACCAAGATTATACATTGTATTTTATTCTCTGAATATTTAATGGCAATCGGTTGTGAGACTTAATTTTCAGGACGAGTTTAAAGTGATGCAATTCAACTGTGGACACCCTGTAGTTGAATGGCATGAGGCAAACTTTGGTTTTGTTTTACAGTGAATAAAGTTATCTCGTATACGGATGAAAATGGATCATATTGTTAACTTTTTCTAGGTTGAAAAGTGTGAATTCAAAATTGACAATCGAAATCAATCTATTTGAAAAGGGTTAGTACCTTCGGTGTTTTCACTTATTAAAGCTCAAAAACTCTCTTGTATATTTTAAGATACTACCATAAATCTTTTAATCCATGTTTTACTGATGATAAATGTCATTCAAAAATTCGATAAAAATAACAAAAGAATTTAATCATTGAATCTAACAGGGTGAGCAGTGTTTTAAACACCATGACGCACTGAATTTGAAAATTTAGACAAAACGAAAAATTGACAGCAACTAAAAAAAAGAACGATTACTGACGAGCAAAGAATACTAAGATTTCAGTTTATCACATCTGTTGTTCAATGTCGTTAACATCCACTTTCGAAACGGTATAAAGGGTGGAACGATCAAAATTTGGTCGACCCAAATATGACGTAGTTTGTTTAATCGTGCATTTGAAAAACTTCAACGCCCCTCATTTGGACATCTGACAACCTATTTGATAAGCACATAAACAATTGTTCCGTCCTTGAATTTGTCAACCTTGGAAACTTGCCTCATTAATCTACCACAGCCATTTTGAAGAACGGGAGTCCTATTCGATAGCATTGGAAGCTTACATGGGTAGATTTTGTGTTACGAGAAATTTAGCGAAGAAGCCATTGTTTACGTATGTCAGTTTGGCCGTAGGGGTGAGATAGCTCTACTCTGAGTTTGATGCTGCTTTGATGCACCGAGTAACTCGCGAGTAGCTCAATATGGCTTGAAATTGATTCAATCTTCATCGATGCTTATCGGTTGCCAGGGTTTCGAAAAGTTTGACTTCCAAATGACTTCAAATTTGTTTAAAAACATTGTAAACAATCTGCTAATGGCAATAGAACATGGCTCAATGGTAAGCCCTACTGCTGTGAAATGATGAGGTATGATAGCGGTATGTATAGATTCGTAATTTGCTAAACATCGAAAAGCTTGGGTCGGATTGCAGCGGGCTGAGCTCGTTTGTTTCTTCTGCTGCCCTTGTTCCAAAGCACCAATTCATAGTCTGGCCGTCTGATGGAATGGTGCTGTTTAAAAAATAATGCAGGTCAAACCAAAAACTGATAGGTTTATACAAAGTTTGACTTGGAGACATAAAAATAACTTCATCTCGAAAATGGCTAAGCATTACACGAATAATAGTAAATATGATATAAAATTGTACGAGCATATCTAGTCAAATGTAGTTTAAGTGAATGTAGCTTGTTTTCAAAAACAGAGTTAAATAGAGAAATTATAAAACACTTAAAATTGCTAGTTTCCAATTGTGCACACTCGTGAGCTAATGTACTAGCGTCGGTTTGTTTGACAGCTGCTGTGCAAAAACAGAGAGCAAGAAAATGACAGTGCTCGCTTGTTGAGCTACGAGAGTTACTCGAGGTACCTCAAAAGCCACTCTGAAATTACTTGCGATGAAGAACTGTCTTGCCCCTTGGTTTGGCCCTAATGAAAAATCTTTGTCGAAATATGGCCCATCAAAACAAATCGATCAATGCCAAGGCACGATAGGCATGACAGAACAAATGAACTAACTCTTTCACACTCGCTTCGTATCCTATAGATCATTGTACGATGGTGTCATCAATTCAGTTTTGACAGTTTTGGGAGCTTGTTGACGTGGACTTAGAATATTTTCGGTAAGATAAGTTTGAGATTTCTGTGCTCTAAATTTATTATGGTTGAAGTAAAATTGCATGAAAACAGACACCAGTGCTTATTTTTACATAATTTCCTGAATCTAACCGTACAGAATCCGGAAAAAGCCAATGCAAATTTTCGATTGGACGGTTCAAATTCTAACACCTTGTAAAAAAGCTCCCTAAACTGTCAAAAAAGTGAGGTCTATGATCTATGATGACGTGACAATGCGCACATATGAAAGTGTAGCAGGTTAATGCATTCATTCTAACCATATGAAGGGTGTTTCGATCAAAATTTGGTCGACTTAAGCTTGACGCATTTACTTTTATCGTGCAATAAAAAAATTATTTTGAAGGTGTGTGCGTGTTGCATCATGCGTCTATTTTAATTTTGAGATTAGCACTTCAGTTAACAAAATTTCGTCGAAGGAAGAGAAGCAACGCATCCAAATTTTGCACGTGCGCCATGAAAATCCAAACTATTCTCACGCCAATTTGGCGAAATTGTTGGATGTGGCTAAATCAACTGTTACCAACGTATAAAAAGTGTGTGGTGAACGTTTCTCGACAACAAGAAAAGCCAGATCGGGGGGAAATCGGAAGCTGGAGGCTAGAATGACGACAAAAAGAGTTACCCACTGTTTCGAGCAGAACCTCAACCTCTCCGTCCGAGATGTCGCAAAGAAGCTGGGAGTGGCGCCTTCAACCGTGGAGAGAGCTTAAAAACGAGCTGGACTGTCAAAAGTGGTGACTCCAAATCGCGACGATAAACAAAACAAGTCTGCCAAAGCACGATCGCGAAAGTTGTACACGACGATGCTGACGAAGTTTGATTGCGTGGAAGAAGAGGATGAAACTCACGCCAAGGCAGACTTTAAACAGCTTCCTGGACAGAAATTTAACACGGCAACCGGACGGGGAAAGGTGGCAGATATTTTCAAGCACATGAAACTGTCAAAGTTTGCGAAGAAATATCTGGTGTGGCAGGCCATCTGTACATATGGCTTGAAGAGCAACATTTACATTGCGACCGGAACCGTCAACCAGGAAATTTATCTGAGTGAGTGCCTACAAAAACGTCTACTGTCTTTCAGGAAGCGAACAATTGTTCCGTCCGGCATCCATGCGTTACGAAATAAAGGCCATGGAGTGGTATGCTGCCAACAACGTTCAAGTGGTGCCCAAGGACAAAACACGCCAGAGCTCCGCCCATTTGAACAATATTGGGCCATCGTCAAGCGGAACCTTAAGAAGACTCAAAAAATTGCTGTAAGCGATAAACGGTTCAAGGCAAGCTGGCGTTCTGCGGCGCAAAAGGGAACTGTACAAAATCTTATGGCAGGTGTTAAACAAAAGACCCAGCAATTCGCATTCAGCAAAAAGGAAGCTTAGCTGAATATTTCTCCTTTTCTTCTGTATTAACTGAACTTGAAAAAGAAAAAGAATTTGAGTTATTGATAATAACTTTGATCAACTCACAAATCACTGTTTGACCAAATTTTGATCGGAACACCCTTTATTCATCACATTGATACTGAAATCCACTTGAGCTACAGCGAAATGCCTAATGATTGCCTCCTCCCTGCATTCACCTGCTCAGATCGCGGTCGCAGCCGCGAGCCTTCAACGGGAAATCCATGGCTCTTTCAGTAAGATAAATTCTTCAAGCCTGTTGTGACAGATTTCCTTGGAGATCGTCCAGCTTGATCTTGATAAAATGATTCTTTACACCTCCGTTTCATTTGTCTCACTTTTGAGTACAATTGTATACCGTCTCTTATTCTCTCACAGAAATGTTACTCAATTTTCGTAAAAAGTGGATCTACTCAATTTTACTCAAAAATTGAGTAAAATGAAACGGGAGTGTTGGTTTTGACAGATGGGATCGCTGCACATTTGAATCGGTAGTTATGGATTCTTGAACAATAGTGAAGATTGAGTTTCATGTCGGTTTTTCGGTGCTTACAATTCATCGAGTAAACATAGTTTTTCCTCTAATCAAAAACCTACACTCCCGCTTCACTTTACTCAATTTTTGAGTACAATTGTATGCTATCTCTTTTTCTCTCACGGAAATGTTACTCAATTTCCGCAAAAAGTGGATCTACTCAAAAATTGAGAAGATCCACTTTTTTACGGAAATTGAGTAACATTTCCGTGAGAGAAAAAGAGATAGCATACAATTGTACTCAAAAATTGAGTAAAGTGAAACCGGAGTGTAGCAACCGCTGTGAAAAGTCTTTTTCTCATTTTTTTCAGTAGCGGGAAATACGACATTTTACCATACCTTAGCAACACATTCTACGAACGTGTTGCGGCTTTATCTCTGGCCGTTTGTTTTGATTCCTGTCCGTGTACTTGTAAAATAACAAGTACACAAGAATCAATCGGCTGTGATGGTATCACAGTTTCATCAAATGAAATTTAAGAATTACAATAATTTTCCTGGCTTCGAATTATATTTATTCCATTCTCTACAGTGCCCTTTTGGCCGGATAGAGTGGTTTTTGAACTAAAAAATGCTGTAGCTGTCAAATAGCGTTTGGCCTTCTATGTCGGTTGACAAAAGATTGTAATTTTTGGTTGTCAAAACAAACGCAATATGTCTATTTATCCCTGGACTTGTGATAAAAATACTTTATATAAGTGGAAAAATGGTATGAATCATGCAAATAAATTGAAAATTATTCTAAGATGTCAAACAGAAAGCTTTTTTTCTTTCCCCTGATTGGCGTTGATGTCGATATACTGTCACAAGTTGAATAGTAAAAAATTTCCTCTTTGTTGACGTCCCGGCTACCTCCAGTGCTAAAAATATACACTTATTTATGTGCCAACCAAATGCGTGCATGTGTCTATACGTAACAGTCGGTGTAAATTTTACGAGGGTCGTTACGTCAAAGCCAGATTCGGCAGCAGCAGCAGCAGCTGTGAAGATTTACGATCCCTACTCGAAACTTGTCAGGGAAAAGAAAAGTGTTTCCCATCCCCTTTGTCGCAAACGAGAGCTGAGTGGGTGAGCATGGCCATTCCAAAAAAAGGGAGGGGAAGGATACCAATAATCTGCCGAACCCGGCCGCTTGCCTGTCAATCATCGGACAAAAAATGAATCCGGTTATTCAGGCTTTCCATTGAACGTGTAATTTAAAACGGCCACAAGCGTGGCCTGAAAGCCCTGAGACCCGTGCCAAATTCTTTAAATAAATACTAATGGATTTCTGCTGCTTCTCTGGCGGCTGCCACCGATTTATCCCTGTTTTTTTTTTCCTATCCGCACTTTGGCAGGAAACGGACCAACCGTGGAGCCAAACTCGATGAGTCAGGAATATTTTAATTTAAAGCCTGTCGCTCCACATCGATGCCATCCGCAAATGGACCGAATGGAGTGATTATGGTCTAGACTGGCTGGTGACTACGACTTTGGCCATCACCGCCGCCGGTTCGGTTCTGTCGCCGTGAGACGGCGTCGTCGGCGATGACTACGTCGGCAACGTGACCAGAATCATTTCCTCTCCTGCCAGGCTCCAGCTGGGTGTTTTCATGTGCCAAGATGAGGGGTTCGTTACCGATGAATCGAGGGGGAAGACGGGGGTATGTTACGTATAAATATGTTTCCATAGGCGCCGCCGGAACGTTCCAGACGTCATCGATTGATTTTATCCTTTGTTCGGATTGGTGAAGCTGCGAGCAGGACTCGGTAATGGGGTCGGTTTTGCCGGAGCACAGCCAGGAAGGGTGGAAGAGGTTGTGGCGTAGGTTGTTGGGGGAAGACTCTATGGTTCATTTGGTTTGCGATGAATTGCACACTAAGAAAAATAAAGAATTTTAGCGGACGCGTGCAATTTCAAGCCAAAGCAAGCGTAAATGAACTGATTTTAACTCTCAGTGGCCTAAATTTACATAAAATGTCCTATGGAATTATAGTTAATTTCCAGGAATTGGAAGTATAGTAAATTAGCATCCCATATAAGTGCACAAGAAAACACAGAAAATATAATGTTTCTTTTGAAGTATGCAGCGTCATTTTAATCACTCTGAGATGTATCCATCGCAACTAGAGCAAATAGAAAAAATACAATCCTACAAAACGCTTCAACCAAAACTTGAAATCCTCTTTATTGATGGAAGAATGATAATAATGAGCAAAATGGAGCTTATTGCGAATATCATCAACTATTTCGAGACAGTTTGAAAGAAACATGTGATTTTCTGCGGGATTTATGTGATATTTCATGTCAATTTAAGCCAGATGTCACCTTATTTAGGTATGTTGTATGAAAGATTGCACACAATTTCGTAGTTTCTTAATGGTTTGGCTAGCAATTGAACACGGTGAAATTTTACAAGTCTGTTAAAATTCATTATTTTTTTCAGTGCAGGCAACAGAAAAAATAAACCATTCCTTCATACAATTGCAAGCCAAGGTAAGCGTTGATAACGAAATTTTATGCAACAATTTATGTTACAAAGCTGATTTGGGCTACATCTGGCTTAAATTAACATAACAAATCGCATGAACTTATGCCGAAGCTAATATTCTAAACAAATGTATTATACAGCGCCGAAAATTTCAAGAGTTTTTCAAACTGTGTATAGTCTAGAGCAGCATCGCAAAACTACAATAACTTCATGCAAAATTGATGGATTAAACTGAAATTTTGTATGATTATTTAACTCTATGAGAACCGTAGAGCGGGGTGACTTCGACCGCCAAGTCCATTATTTATTCAATTTAAAATTATCTTTCTCCAAGTTCCTCAATTTTTTAAGCTTTGAACTATAAATATTCAGCATTTATTAGGGTATATAATTGCATTTTGTTTTTAGCATTTCTCTATTTCCTTCGCTATAAAAAAATATTTTTTAAAAAATGCTCCTTATGGTACTTTTTACCAAGCCCAACAACAATCATATATTCAAGCAATAAAATGATATTAAAAAAAATCGACAACCACATTTTCAGATTACTTAAACATTCGTCTCTCTAAGCCAACCGAAAAAAATATTAATATTATATACATAAACAAATTAATGAATAAAAAAAAATATTTTGATCAAAAATTAAGCACAAACGAATAAACGCGACAACATTCTCGAATTTTTGCACTACCTTCCAATCTGTCAAAGGGTTTGTTTTGTTTTGTTCTGTGTTGGAGAAAAGGTGTTATTTAAAATGGTTCGTTTTTCTACAAAAAGCCCCTCCCCTCACCTTGGTCACCCTCTTTGTATGGTTCTTTTAGATCGTCACGGTCTGTAAAATCCCCTTCCCCCTAAAAATATGATGATATTAACGAACGTTTCCTTAGCTGTTATGACTCGCACGTATTCTGCCGTGAATCGAATATCAGTACCACATTTTCTTGATTTTCGGATATGCGATTCACGGCAGTGTTGGCGTCCTTACACCGGTGTAGTACCGAATTTTCTAATATTATGGTGAACTACTGAAAAATAGCACTGGATGGGTCGCTCATAAATTATGTCATGCTTTTAATGGAAGAGAGCTTTGAGAATTGTGATAATTTGTACACAAAATTTCCATAAAAAAGGTCCATAAAAAAACATGACAAAGGGGGAGGGTTTTGAAAATGGTCCTTTTTTGCGTGACTTAATTAATGAACGTTCCTTTTGGGGAATGCTCCACCCCTGTGCTATTCGGGAAACATCTGCATCAAACGGTTTGCATAAAAATTTGGTGTTTTTATTATTCATTTAAGCACCTCAAATGGATAAAATTGATTTTGATCGAAGTCACCTCATTATTGAAAATTGGCCGCGGAAATCAAACATTTTTTTTAAAGTTCATCTGAAAAAAAATAATATTTCAAATTTCTGTGTGGTGTTATACTACAGATACCAGTACTGGTTTTAAAAATATAAAACAAAATTTTAAAGATAATTATCATAGAAAATTTCAAGCAATAGTTCAAAAAGTGATCGAAGTCACCCCGTTTTACGGTACTTCTAAACACTTCACAATTTAGGTTACAGTGTGAGCTACATGATAACAGATAAATGTTTCTATAAAAAAAATCTATGATCTCCAGTGTTTCTGTGTTCTTGCCAACAGATTAAGCAGGACCATGATTAAGCGCTGGAGTTCGCTACTGCGTTATTGCCAGATCAGCTGTTATTACTCAGAGAAAGAACAGATGATGCTTGGGACTAACAAACATCCTGAATCAAGCTTATTTTGTTTACGGTTTTAAACCTTTTTATGTTGACAGTTCATGTTTGTGTGTATTGACGAATCCAGGTTGGATTCGCTCCGAAAAAGTTAAGAGCGAACCTCGTCGATGTTGAGTCGGATTCAAAGCAGCTCCAGATCCGACTCGATTGAATAAAATAAAAACACGGTAAAAAAAGAGACATCATTTCAGTACATTTGGATTTGGAAATTCACCCTCGGGTTAAGTGGTTAATAGAATTAGTCTTAGATATCTTTAGGCATAGAAACCCTAGCAGCACTTTTGTTTCAGACGAGTAAAAGCAGGTTCAATGTGACTCAATTCAGTCACAATCAAGTTGCTGTAACTAATTATGACAGCATTGTGTTGCTTGGAAAGAAACTACCCAGAATTTAGGGCACATCCTAGAAAATTTAAAAGGAGACTTCCCAGAACTTCAGAAAGATACTTTATGCAAGTTCAGAAAGAGACTTATGAGAAAAGAAAAGATGTCTTTTTAGAAACTTCTCAGATAAATAGAAAGTACTTCTTATAAGTTAAAGCAGGAATATCCCAGATAATTCAGGACCAAACATCCCCGAACTTCAAGATCAACATCCTAGAAAATTTATAGGACACTTTCCAAAGCTTCAGAAAGATATTTCCCAGATGTTGAAAAGAGAACGTCCCTGAAAATCAGGATAGATCTTTTCAGAGCTTCAGGAAGCTGGTTGGGGAAGAGGACTTCTTAGACGTTCGGATCTTTCCAGAGGTTCTCGAAATCTTTCCAGAAATTCAAGATTCCATCCCAGAAGTACAGGAAAAAACCTCCTTCCTATAATTACTAAAAAACTCGGGAACAAACTTCCACAAAGCTCAAGACGATACATCCTAGAAGTTCAAAAGTGATGGAAAGCTCCGAGGAAATTTTCCAAAAATTGAATTGAAACTTTCCCAAAGTACAGAAGTGAACGTTTCAAAATTTTAAAAGAGACTTTCTCGAAGTTCAGGGAGGAAACCTCTCCCAAAATTAGAAATACACTTTCCAGAAGAAATACGGGTACTTCCTATTAGTTTGAGCAAGAATTTCTCAGAAATTCAGGAATAAATTTCCCCGAAGTTCAGCAGAAAACTCATGACTTTACAGAAGTTCAGGAAGAAACTTCCAACAAATTTGAGGGAACTTTCATACTAGAGGTAAGAAACATGCTAGAGAGGGCATTGTCTATAAGTTTAAGAAGGAATTTCTTAAAAAAATCAGGAAAGAACTTGTCTGAGTTTCAGGAGTGGACTTCCCAAAAGTTCATTTGGAGCTACACAGAAGTGATAAAGAGCTTTCCTGAAGTTCAGAATCGAACATTCCAGAATTCGAGCATGAGATTTTCTCGAAGATCAGGAATTCTCAGAAGTTCAGGTAGATACTTCTCAGAAGATCAGGAAGAAACTTTCCAAAAGTATAGAGGGTACTTCTTAGTAGTTCACGCAGGAATTTTTCATAAATTCAGGAACAAACTTCCCAGAAGTTCAAGAGCAAATTTCTTTGAAATTCTGACTTCTCATGACCTCTGGAAGAAACTTCCAAGAAATTTAGAGAGAATTTCCAAGAAATTCTGAAGAATACTTGTCCCAATGTTAAGGATTATTCTTTCTCGTCGTTGAGGATGAGACTTATCAGAAGTTTAAGAAATAGCTAAATTCAGAATAAAAAACATACCAAATGTTTCAGGAAGGTGAGGTTGGGTTGTAAGATGTGAATTTTCAAGAAAATCAGGAGTTGCTGCCAAGAAGTTCACCTGCCTAAAGATCAGGAGGAAACGTCCCAAAATTTTAGCAAAGAGCTCTGCAGAAGATCAGGAGAGAGCTTTCCTGAAATTCTAGGGATATTCACTGACGAACCGAAGATGCAGTATGTGCCAAAATCATTCGTATAACCATTGCCCATGACACCATATTAAAATATGGTAAACACCATCTTCCCAACCGTTCTCATAGTACTTTGAGCTAGGACACCACTTTCATCTAGGAATTACAATTTCTTGGTTTCCATCTTACCTCGTTTGAGAGATTTGATTGGTTAGAAAACTTCGCTGATGTTTAGCAGAAAAGTTTTCGAAAATTCCAAAAAGTTTATTTAATATATTGATATTCAATAAACTTCTTGGAAGTATTCATAATGCTTCGAAGGTACAGAGAATCCTCTAAAAATTAAAAAATAAAGTTTCGATTTTGACAAATTTTCCACTGAGGATACTAGAAGATTCGTAAACAGTTTGAATGCTTCACTAAAAAGTCAGATAACTTCGAGATAAAATCGTTGAAGCAACCTTAGAATGTTGAATGTTTAAAGAAACAGTACTGCCAATAGCTTCAATTTTGTCCAGCATAGATTAGTTGTTGATAACTAGATAATAACTCCTCTTCTTAATCATCTATGAAAAAAATCGAAATTGGCAACTAGAAATTAGAAGAAAAATAGTATTTTCCACTTAATTCCAACTACCTCTTGCTTATCTTGACAGATACGCGTATTTCGTCTACAATGTGCAGACTTCTTCAGTGTCTCGTACTAATAACTCGACTTCGAAATTGTTCAAAATATTCAGTGACAACTTCCTCGAAAATCCATCAAATCGCAACTTTGGAACAGTGGCCCAATTTTTCGAATAACAAAAACATTAGTGTAATTCACAAACAAAATGGAAAATCTAAATACATGCTTCGAATTTCAAACTAACAGCTAAATTCATGAATGCCTGAATTACTGCAGGGTGTAATATTTCAGTGTCACTTTGAAAGATGTCGGCCCTATAGTTAACAGTCAAGTTTGCTGTAATGCGCAATTTCACTAGACAGTGACAATTGTCGAGTCGAGCTCCTCGGCTCGACTTCTATAATAGACCCCATACACGATCCCGTAAATATTGACACAATTTGAGTTATAACACAGGCAAAATCAAGGTAAATAAAACGCACCAATGTACAAGATGTAATTTTCAGTCTTAGAGTCTAGTTTATACAGATAAAAACATTGAATTTTCTGCGTTATCTAATGCGCATAAAGGGAATACTAGATTTGCAGAACATAATGGGATATTACATGTAAATTTAAGCCAGATAACGCCTGAATCTAGCCTGTTGTATGAAAGATTGAAAAGATTGTTGTATGGCGCGTAAAAGATTGCAAACAATTTCGTTGTTTATGCCTCCTTTGGCTTGGAATTTAACGAGAGGAAATTTAACGCACCTGTTAAAATTCATTATTTTTTTCTGTGTAGAATGATATGAAATTTTACATTTTACTCAGCTATTTTAAATAAAGAGCACGAGCAAATTTACATGTTACGTTTTCCAGTGTTGTATATTTGAATTCAGTCATAAATTTCCAATGAATATAATGGAGGTGAATTTGTTCCATTCAAGCCGTCAGAATTTCACAGGTTTCTTCAAACTGTGTATCTCCTAATCTAAACTGAACCATTCAATTCATAATTCCAGCACCCAATACCCGGCCGGTGTCACCAGAGTTTTATCCCGATAAGAATCACGTGTCGATTGAAAACTTTTCCCCATCGATCATCGCCAGAGCAACCGCGGTTTCATCCGGCCATAACTCATTATTACAGCATTTCACTCATCCTAGCCCATTTTCCATTATCGCGAGCCTGTCCAAAACAGAGCAGGTCTATTCATCCGAACACAACAAAAACGATAGATTTCTGCATAATAGAATTTGGCATCATTCATCCTGGCACCATCGTGCACCATTTGAATCGTTCGAGTAACAACGTCACCCGAAATCAGGACAAAGCCGGTCAGATCCTATCAGTATCCTAGAGTAGACATTCGATAACGTTCATAATAGCGACAGCGAGGGCACACACAAAAAAATAACGCCCATTAATCAAATTCTCGCCCAACCACCATGACGCAGTAAAATTTAGATTGAAGAAAAAGCTCATTCATCTCCTGTTTTCGGCGCGTCCGGCAGCCTCCGGTTGATGATAGCGATTTGCTCCGGGCTGATGGATTTAAGGAAAATTAATTTGACTGAGCTCATTTGGTTCCGCTGTGACCGTTTGCCAGCGAAATGGACCGCCACACACACACACACACACACTCACGGTTCGGTGGCAGATTTGCGACACGTGCAGCAGTTGCAATCCCGCCGGAGGGTGTTCCGTAGCACGTGGCCATTGTTGTTTGTCTTTGGGATTTACTCTTATCGGAACGGAAGTGCAGGTTGGCGGGGTGTTCCGTGCCCGTTTGGTTCTAGTCCTTATTTAAGTCACATTTAAAATCATTACCCGGGATGGTGGAAAGGTAGAGATAATCTGGGCCTTTATTTATCGGGGAAGATGATTCAAGATATGCCCTGTGGTTAGATTTCCGTTCCATTAAGTCGGCTGTACACAGAAATAAAAAGCGTTCCCGAAAATGAAAACGGACCGTGAACTAGTTCACGGTTTGCAGGATTTTTCCGTTCAAAGTTATTCAGTTCATGATTACGAGATTCAGTTCATAGTGTCATTTGTGATTGTTCTTGAATTCATGACTGCAGGTCACGGATTTGGATCACGGATTTTTTGCCGTGTATGTTTGGATTAAGATTGGCGACTAATTGGAGGAGTGTCGGATTTATTTATTTTTTTTATTTTTTCATTTTGAGACCAGTCTGCTTTAGTGATAAACAATGCGAAAACCTAACAATGACATGCACAACTACATTTTTCTGTCACCCTCGGCTCGGTAAAAAATATTTGTCGAAATCTCTGCAAAATGAAATTTGATATCAGCGGTACTCTGTGGTACAGCTGTAAATAAACTTTTTTCTCGCTGATTGGTTACAGCTTTTAAGAAATAATGTCTAACAAATAGATGAATTTAACTGATGAATTTTTTGTGCGATAACAACTGAAATCAAAAAGATATCTGAGATAACAGACCTAGTTACTTGTGCAATATATCGATGTTTTTTATTATTTGACTTTACTTAGGAAGACTGCCAACTTCCTAAGTAAAGCCAAATAACAAAAAACATCGATATATTGTACAAGTAACTAGGTTTGTTATCTCAGATATCTTTTTGATTTCAGTTGTTATCGCACAAAAAATTTAATTATCATCATTGACTAATTTTGTTCGGATAATTTTGTGAGCATTGACCAATTTTACAAGTTTAATGCAAAACTATGAATACTACTCGAGGAATTTTGCTTTTCACAAAATGAAATATTTGAGATATTAACTAGAGATATTAAAATTGTTAGCATGTTAAGAAAGCAGGATCTGTTATCGAGACTCACTCAATAATTATAAAACTTGCAAGTTTTCTTATATCCATCGAATATTTCTGTGTTATCTCTTTATTAATTTGGCAGTTTATTCAGCTTTCTTGATAACAAATTAATTGTTCAAATAATGATAATCCAATATCAAAGTTTGTTATCAGTTTGGTATAGACCTCTGCTCGGGTCAACAGACTGAATTCTTCTATGATTATTTTGTCAGCACTGGGTTCTAACAAATACAGAGGATGCCTTCTTATGGACGATAAAACCTATAGTGGTGGCCTGCTTATTAGTCGATTTGAATACAAAGCTCCTCAAAACTTTTACATTGGATGATAAGATCAATTTTGATGAAGCCCTAAATTTTTTTCTTGGAAACTGATGATCTAGTAAGGGTTAGGCAGCTGTGGAACCAGAACTAAGCTTTTCGTAACTAACTACATAGCTCGAAAAAATTGTGTGAACTTCTGTTCAATATCATGCACATAAATGGAGCGTCACAAAACATAGAATTATAAATTGAAAGTCGTGCAAAGTTCTGGGACATTCCAAACATTATCGATAATGTTGTATGCAAATGCTCATCTTTGTTAGAACTATTTCATGCAAGTTGATGATTCGTGTGGAATGAAATACAATTTCATACAAATTTTCCAATTTCGGTTTACCCATAATCGCAAAAAAGTGCAGATTCTCATATATGGGTAAAATTTACTTTACCCATATTTGAGTAAATTTGTATGGATAACCCTACCACCTGATGGTGAATCCAATTATTTGTAAAGCGTAGCAACCTTGTTGTGTACAGAAAAAAAAAAAATGCCAGCGCTATAAGTTGATTTGCAGTTGCGAACGAAAACAGTCATGCATTTGCCAGCTCCACTCCGGAGCGAAGAAGTTTGACACCATGAGGCTCTTGTTTGTCTTGTCTTGTTTTGATTTTGAGACAGAGTCTTGCTTTGGTGAGCACTTTGTGTTCAAGTCGATCCAGCCTTTACAACGTCCCCTACCTTCTGAAGAATGGCAAGAACATCGGGCGGATGCCTGGTTCCGACCACTCAAGAGTGCCGTAAAGTGTAGCAGAAGCTGAACAGGAAGACTGTGAAGTGACCTCGTGGTTCTGCGCCTTAGGCCGAAAATTTGGCTAATCACCCAGAAGGATCGGCTGAAAAGATAGTGCAAACAACTGTCCAGCTAAACGTGTCGTCGTGGTCATAATGAATGACGAGACCTTCTTGACACTGGACGGCAACGGCTAGCAGTAGACCAGGTACTTTACGTTCCCCACCTTATATCAAATATATCTCCCATACTAAATTCCCGCAACGAGAAGGGAATGTCTAACCCGCTGTTCTTTTCTTCGTTGTCTTAGGTGAACGTTGAGTGCCTGCCCGAAGTTACTGTCTTCATAAAAAAGTTTCACGGAAAGGATGACGTGGTCTTTTGACCGGACCTGGCTTCATCCCATTATCTCAATAGATCACTGGACCGGCTGTACTGAAGACCGCCAACCCTTCCAACGTCCCTCAGCAGCGACCAATTGAAACGTTGTAGGCGAATCTGAAACAGAGGATTTACTACAATAATTTCGTGACCAAGACGTAGGAGCAACTGATTGCCGAGGCCACGAAACAGGTAAATAGCATGCCAACATCCATGTTTTATCGGCCATGGCTTATAAAGGGTTTTTACATACATTAATTGTTATGTTATGTATTCTCCGTGCGTGGAGTAACGATTATGATGTAGAAGGAGGTGTTTGCTCATCACCATGAGTCACCAAGAGTGAACATTAATGTTTTTGGCTGGAATGAAAGATATGAAGAGAAAGTTTTGATAGTTCCGTCAGTGTGCGGCAGGCTTGGAAATAGAACAGATGTTTTTTTAGGAAATTGAGCGAAAAGGGCATGTGTACAGTGGTACTTGAACCAACGACATTTTTGCCTAACATCCCACTGCGGGGTAGGTCGAAGCACGGACTAAGTCCGCCACTTCAACAGGCAAAAATGTCCGGTTGGAAGACGCTCATGTACCACCTTGGCTTGTATAGTTATTCTAGCGATGCCCTTTTCGCTTAATTTCCTAAACAAACAAACATCTGTTCTATTTCCAAGCCTGCCGCACACTGACGGAACTATCAAAACTTTCTCTTCATATCTTTCATTCTAGCCAAAAACATTAATGTTCACTCTAGGTGCCTCATGGTGATGAGCAAACACCTCCTTCTACATCATTATAAAGGGTGTTTCGATCAAAATTTGGTCGACTTAAACCTGACGCATTTCCTTTCATCGTGCATCAAAACATTAAGCACACCCCGCATTATGAAGATGAGTGCGTGTAGCATCATGCCTCTATTTTGATTTTTAGATAAGCACTTCAGTTATCAAAATGTCGTCGGAGGGCATCCCAACTGAATCGTGGGGACATCTTAAACCGGAAAAGTTGCCCACTGTTTCGAGCGGAACCCCAACCTCTCCGTCCGAGATTTCGCAAAGAAGCTGGGAGCTGTGCCTTCTGCCGTGGAAATGAGCTGGACTGTCGACTTACAAGAAAGTGATGACTCCAAATCGCGACGATAAACAAAACATGTCGGTCAAAGAACGATCGCGAAAGTTGTACACGACGATGCTGACGAAGTTTGATTGCGTGGTTGATTGCGTGCACCCTTTAATCCAGCCAATTGCCGTAAGGCTGTCCAGAAGAGTGTCAAAGCAGTTTTGTAGAAAGCTTAATAAACACTAAATTCAAGGAAAATTCATACCATTGAATTATCGTTTGAGTTTGTTTTTCATCGCCAACCAAAATAAGTCCATTTCTTTTAATGCATACGTTAGTAGCGTGATTCAAAATATCGGTCTTCGCCACTATCAATCATTTCTCCATAGCTTTTGCTCTCATTTTCTTAGCTCTAAGGCTGATATGAAAATGTTCACTTTCTATGCCGGTGTTCCGTCAAAAAGTTGAAGCTGGAAAGATTTCTCAGATGTGGAGATAATAAAGATTTTCGCATGTGTTTTTACTAAAAACTTGTACGAGAAATGGCTCGAGCTAAAAGTGTTGAGTTCTCATAGCTATTCTCATAGAACGCCGCGACAGTTCGTTGAGATTATCAGGACGTTATTTGGAATCGGTTGAATGGTGTACTGCTGAATCAATAATTTGAACCACCCTAATATCCAGCTACAATCCAGCAGTTTAATGCTTTTTGCATTTATTTTATAAAAATAATTAATTTGTCAGTGAACTCTAGTCACAACATATTAGAATCGTGAACAGTGATGTAAATAGTCATTTTGACGATGTAGCATATGTTTACCCATAGCTTGTTTCAGAAACTGATTATCTAAATATGATACATGATTATAGTGTAGTTCTTGACTAATTCTGCATTTTTTCCTAACATTGTACTTCCCTATCTGTTAGATAAGAAGTGTTATATTCACTGTTATATTCAAATAATATTGAATGCTCAATATTATTTGAATATTCAGTTATTTCGCTCTCTTTTTACTCAGACATCAAACTTAATGTGAGTTAATTGCTTGTGAGATAAATTTATGAAATAAGTCAAGCACTGCAACTTAATAATACATGACGTTTTTAAAAACAGCTTATGGAATAAGTTATCGAAAAATGAACTGCATTGAGTCGAAAAAACTATTAACAGACTATTGCGATGACTCTGATTGATTTATATTAATCAACTTTACTATCCTCACTTACTGACATATCCTAGCAGTTCACAAGTTTCAAATCTGTTTATGTCACTTTTCTTTTACTTTATTGAGTGACAACCAAGATTTGTCATGGTTGTGTGTGCTTGGATAATTTTCCGCTTCAAAGCAACTTAAACTCTGTTATCTTGAAGCAATGAAGCAATAATTCAGTTAACTTAAAGTTCATTTAAATAAGTTAATTTTGATGTGCGTGGATTTATAGCAGTCAATTTGTAGATAGCTGTTGTCGGTGTTGTTGTTTCGTATTGAAGTGACTCTCGCCCTGAGGCTGGTTCGCTACGCCAAGATAGATAACATGAACCCTACGTATCGAACCAATCAACACAAAGATTGGGACCAACGGTTTTTTTTCCTTCTGAAGGAAAATGTCTGTATATAACTAAATTAACTAGTGATAAACTGGTGTGCTTATCTATAACTTATATTCAAAGGAATGGCCTGTCTAAATGTTCTCAATTGGCAGTCAGTTACTACGAATTTCCGACATATGTCAGCTGTTAGAGCTGAGGTTTACCAATGAAGTCGTCGCGAGGTAAAGTCCAAATTTCAGTACAGGGGTTAATTTTCTGAAGATTTCATAAACAGGGCGCTACTTGTTAGCTCTACACATATTCAAGATGATATTAAAATGAATCCAAAAACGGCCACCATCATGGTATCACCACGTCAAATATCTGATGGCAGTGGTCTAATAAACTAATCAGATTTCTCTTGCCAAACTGTACCATATTGGTTCAAATCAAGGGTAGTATTCGAAAAATATGGAAGTTGCTAGCATTAAACGCTCCGCAAATAATAGGCACTAAAAGAATGAAAAAAAGCCAAAAAGTTGTACTTAAACGCGATTATATGAGATGGATGTTTTTTTGTTGCATACTGTAAGTTTGTTAACATTGCTCATGCTGTTGGAGTTCGATATATTAAACAGGTAGTTTGTATACTTACACGGAGAATAAAGTATGGTATAAACTAGCATAGCTTAGGTTGAATCAACCAAATATTAATGTTGAAAATGCACAAGCACTGGTTTATTTTGACAAACTGGAATGCTTGGAAAGAACTAAAAATTTAGGTTGTTTTTTATGCTGGATTTAACCAACAGTTGTTTGAAATAATCATGTTATTGGTTGTTCAATTTTGACAGCTTATAAGTTTTAGGTTAATTCAAACAACACTCAACGCTTGTTCCAACCAAAATTTAGCGCAAAGGAAACAAACTCGTTGTTTGAAATAAATATCGAGTCGGTTTCGAATCGAATTGAAATGACCGAACAACTGGTTGAAATCAAATGAAAATAAGTACAGCTTCCGTATTTTAAGTTCCATTTATTTATTCAGCATTTATCTAGCTGGACGACTACCGTTGAACGCAAAACTGTACTTGGTATAGGGAATAGCTAGGGCATGGAAAATATGCGTTAAGTTCCAGTTAAGTTTTCATAGTAGAATAAAAAATCACTTTATGCTCTCCTGGTTATACGGCATTTTATTTATTTATAAACAATAACATGTAACTGTAATAAACTTTAAATCACTGTGAATCATAAATCACACTAAATCACTAATATCACTCCGGACTCGCGAAATGTCCCCGCACGAAAGCTGATAGGACTTTGCTGACATCAGATGAGGGAAACTTATCATGTAGTTTGTTCTCAATCATATTTAAGGTTGGTATTCACCCAACCATAAAATATGGCCATTTTTACCAAAAATTCAGGTTATTTTAACCTAAGGCCACAGTTTCAATCAGCAAAACAAAACTGTACAATTTAATTTTTGGTTAAAACAAATATTTTTAAGGATAAAAAAAAAGACTAATCTCTTAAAAAGAGATCTGAGTAGAATCACTTTAAAAAAGCCGTTTGCTTCAACGACAATCGCAAGTTTGAAGCAAACAAAAATTAACTTTAACTCACGCAGAACCAGAGTTTTAATTTCAGCCATAGTTTTGGTGGTTTCAAAAAAGGCTTGTTTCTCTCCGTGTTGTTGTCAGCTGAACAGATTTAGTTTTAATAACAACTTCACAAAATTTGTCATCCATACAGGGCAAGTATCGTTACAATTTTATGTTTAGTTGAAAATCTGTTCCAGCGTCTAAATGTTTGATATACTATTACAGGGAAGCAATTTCAAAATCATCTTCAAAATATTGTTGAATTCGTTCAAAAATCTTTTTTGTTGGTAATGGTAACAACTAAATCGTATTAGTTCAGTGTAAAGTATGGCCAGTTTAAAAATTTGTTTAAAATTTTGGTGTTTTTTTTTTCTAAAGACAAACATTAAAATTTCTGTTTTTAAGAGGATTATTTATTTTGTCTCGCTTGATTGCTTTCAATGTAATCTTTAAACTAAAATGTTCAATCAAGTAGCAGAATTTCACTTGTCTTGATCATGAAATTGGAACTTGATTCATAGCGGCTGAATGACTTAGTTTCTAGAATGTTGCTCTTGCACTTACGAAACGTGACGTGAGATAAGATACAACACTTACCGTTCTTAAAATTTTGTAACACTGTTAGAACGATAAGGGTTTTGCCTTGACTTGCCTGTCGTTTTTGAGTCTCAGTTCATAAGTCAGCATACAAATCATATCCAAAATTGGTGTTTTTTGTTTGTGTGCTAGTATTACAAGTAGATTTTTGGAAACATAAAGAGTGATCTGCCATTTCTGATGTAATCAGTGAAAATGTCCTATCTTTTTTGCAGCCACCATTAGTGGAAACGTTTGTGTCATCGGTGAAATAAGAGGTATGGCAACCCTGAGGTATATTAGAGAAATCAAAAGTTGAATCCAAGAAAACTACCATGAGGAACTCTAGTTCTAAACGACAAAGTTGCAAAGTTCTATCAGTAACGCATCTTTGGATTTACTTTATGAGATTAAGCGAAACATTTAACTTTTTCACTTTGGAGTAAATCGGTATTGATGTAATACACCATTCTTTTCAAAATAATGTTTCTAAATAATTTACTTATTGAAGGTAGCTTCCTGTTGTTTCTAGCATAAAGCTTCAGATGGATTGACACCTGATTTTTGAATACTTGCAACTTGTGTATATTTTCATGTGTCTGGAAAATGTGCCAACTAAAATATCTGTTGAATAATTTTATTGAGAAAAACAAGATACCCACTGTTAGTGTTGTTACGAGGATATTCAAATTTCATAACTATTTGACTTCTGATTTGATCATTCTTAGTTATAGTTCTTACTTCCCTACAATCAGTTCCCAAAAAAAAAAAATTATGAATTTTAGCAGGCGCGTAAAATTTTCGTTCGTTTGATTCCAAGCCAAAGGTAGCGTAAACAAGATATTTTTTTGCCATTTTTCATGCGCCATACAACAATGTTTGCAATCTTTCATACAACAAACTAGATTCAGGCGTTATCTGACTCAAATTTACATAAAATATCCTATTAGTATCTGTCAAATCTAGCATTCCCTTTATGTGCATCAGATAAAAAAATAATTGCTTCTTTCAATCTGTGTAGTTGATGATTCTTGAGAAGACAACATTTACGGTAGTTGAACTAGGAAGACACCCACTGAAATTATGGGAGCTCTCAAACATCTGAGCAAGTTTTTGAGCTTTTCAACCATTGTTAACAAAGTTTTACGTGCATCAAATAGTTAGTTGACAACCTGGAAGGTGGGCGCAACCAACACGTTTCTTCCTCACGCCTCAACGAGTCATATGATCACAAAAGATTGCCAACTGAAACATGGTGACGCAAATTAGGCAATGTTGTCAATTTAACAACGGCGAAGTGAGGAGCTGCAACTGACGCTTCTGTTTCGTGAAATCACATCGCATTTTTTCCCATTTTCATTAAATAATTAATTTTAGCACACCTTAGGATCATCTATGCATTCCATTTATCTTATGAGCATAGAGCAACAAGACAAGCAGATAAGGCTTAATTTGTTTTCAGTATTTCAAAATAAAATTTATCTTGCAATTACATTTCTGAACATCATTCCATAGAGGACTGGCATGCGCTTATTAGCACTATATGTCTGTTTAGCAGCATTCTGATACGATGATTAAATTATTTAAAAAATTATCCAACCCGACTTGATCGCAAATTGCTATCTTTGAAATGTACCTTTGCAAACATGTATTTTACAGTAATCTGTTGCATTTAAGAAAATGAAGCAGTCATGCAGCTTTTTATAAAAAATTTGTCTCACTTAATTGGAATGATCTTCTCTGTTTTTTAGCCTCTCCAGGACTTTTGAGATTTTAATAATGAATTGTACTAGAAAATGAGAAGAGAGGTAATCCATCTGTATTAGTAATTCCATCTACTTATATTGCTTATCATGACATCTGTAATAGTCGAGTATTAGAACACGACACTGAATAAGTCTGCACATTGTAGACGAAATACGTGCATCTGCCAGAACAAGCAGTTAAGGTAGTTGGAATAATTTGGAAATTACTAATCTTTCATCTCATATACTAGTTACAGGTATTTCACTAAAAATCTCAAACTCACCAGGATCCATTGAAGAATTGTTCTTTTCAGTGACACTCCAGTGTTTATCAGGTATTTTCTTACATTCTCCACCATGCAGAAGTGTAAGAAAATAGTTGAAACGAAAAACGATTTTTGTGAGTTTAATGATTGCTTTTTAATGTGCACAGAAAAAAATAATTTATTTTAACAAGCGCGTGAAAATTTCCCTTCGTTTAATTCCAAGCCAAAGGAGGCGAAACAACGCAATTGGTTGTAGTCTTTGATGCGCCATAAAACAATGTTTGCAATCTTTCATACAACTGGCTTGATTCAGGCGTTAACTGGCTTAAATTTACATGAAATATCCCAATATTCTCTGCCAAATCTAGCATTCTTTTATGTGCATTAGATAACGAAATTCAGTGCTCCTTTTTATCTGTGTGCTTTACTATATTTTAAATTTAAAAATATAATTGTAAATAAAACAGATTTTTTTTGATCATTTACATGTTACTTATTATTGATTTGACTTTTTCATATCATTAGTTTAACTGATTAATTAAAAAAATAACAAAGAATTTTAAGCATAAGTTATGCACTTATGCACTAATCACGAATATATTTAATATAACAAATATATTATATTAAACTATTCATATATGAGCGTTTATCTCTCAAACAGTCATTCTGGATCATTAAATACGTTTACGCATTCTCAGCTGTATTATTTCCGCCCTCTACTGTACACAAATAGAAAAAACATCAAAATTTATGCGTTATCTAATGCCCAAAAAGGAAATGCTATGTTTGGCAGAAAATAATGGAATATGTTATGTAAATTTAAGCCTGATTACGCCTGATCCTAGCCTGTTGTGTGGATGATTGCAAACATTGTTGTATGGCGCTTGAAATATTGCAAACAATGGCGTCCTTTTGCCTCCTTTGGCTTGGAATCAAACGAGGGGAAATTTTACGCGCCTGTTAAATTCAGTATTTTTTCTGTGTAGTTGACAGGATAAGCTAAAATCAACAATCAAGACTTCAAAAATAAAAAATAAAAAGAAGAATTGTTTATTACAGAAATCTCTTCAAACCTATTTTGATTTGAAGCAATCATCGAACTTAGGGGATATGGGTAAATTCCATTTGGGAATAAGGGGAAAATCCATCACTTTTAGAAATGAATTTGATGTTTACCCAGTTAAGGTCGGTATCGTATTTGAAAGACATGTTTTCTTCTATCCCAAACCCATGTTAAATTCCGTTTACTGATACGGAGAAAGGCTTTTAAGCTTAGCCATTTCTACTTTAAATGTCAAAGGTCCAAATTTAGTATTCAGACGTCCGTAGTGATCTTACCGTAGCATTTACACATAAAAATAATAATAATTAAGATTTGAATACAATTTTACTGCATTCAAAAATGATCGTTTGACAGTTTTCGTAAGTTTAAAAAATAATTCTTATTCATCCATATATCTACTGGCCCACTTCATCGATTCCAATTTTCCCCCGAACCAAAATTCAGGCTAATTCCGGCTGACTCACAGCCTGTTCCACCTTTCCATCAGTGATATTAACCCCCGGATGAAGTTGTGATATAAAATGTACTTACCCATCATCAGGAGCACTTTCACCACCCACTTTCCGCAGGGAGCTGAACGGATCGTGGGCCAAACAGCGACTTCATACTTCACGCGAGTGTTACTATTGGCGGAGTGGCATTCAAGAGACACGTACACAGATTTCTTCTATTCTATTTAGTGATGCTTAATAAGGCTATCTTTTTCAAAATCTATTACTAAATTAAGACTGAGACAGAGATAAGGAGAGAGCGAGAAAAAGAAACACCGATAGCGCAATCAAAACCGAAAAACCCCGCTCGAAACGAGTCAACTTAAAGCGTGTACGTTCAACATCAAGTGGAGGACATTCAAGAAGAACGGCAAAAGAAAAGAAGAAGAAAAAAAGAATAGTAAAGATGATTGCATAAGTCTCAAGTGATGGACACAATGAAAACCCCCTCGATGGGAGAGGGCCTTGGGCCTTTTGTTCGAGAACGAGAACGAGCGCATCAGGATAAAAATAAGATCGGAAACGAGGGAAGAAAAAAAAATCGAATACGGAACAGAAGGGAAAGCTTGAGCCATACATAATACATTTACCTCTCTGGTGAGTTGGTCGGAGCTGGCCGTCATCGTCTACCCGCTATTTTCTCGCACTTGGCCGGAAAAACCTCTCACCTCGTTTACTCACTGGCTTATGAAATTCGCATCGACTGACGATGACGACGACGACGACGTCCGCCCCGGGACAGATCGATAATTGGCCGCCATTTTGTGTCGTACCGTGGCGGGCGGTTTCCTTCGACTTTCAACCGATCTCGCGGAACCTTCAATCGCGGATACAAGTTTTCCTGTTTTTATTTTTCGACTCACTAATGGAATGCACAGGCACGGTCACTGATCACTGACGGTTGGATTGCAATTGGAAATTTGGGAAACACTTTGCCAAGCAATTTGGAGGACTCACTGTGAAAGCACTTTTCGACGTTGGCGATTTGAAACTGTTTTTTTTTCTGGCGCGGTGGAAGGCACTTCTTACGGCGATTGTTGAGCTGCACGAGACGGTGATTGATTTGGCTGGATGTATGTTTTATGGCTGGCACGATTTTCATGAGACCGATTGTGAACCGTTCAACAGGAAGACGTCGATTAGCACCCCGGCTCGGACCAGGCGTGAGTCAAGCTCGAGCAACAGTCAAAGCTACACTAGCACCAGCCTGGACAACTCGCTTTTTACGTGCCCTGTTCCTCTTACATTCCCGGTGCCAACCAGTCCCGGTACGACATCACGCCAGGACGACCTGGAATGGCGACGACACGAGGACTTTGGTCCTGATGTGGCTGAAGAAGGGCAATAAAAGCTGTTGAGCAACTTACGCGTCTCGGGTGCCGTTGATCGTTGATTCCTGAAGAGCGAGGAACGCCGTTTTTAATGGGGTGCCATGGTCTGGTATTTTGCCACTGCCTTACTACTCTGGATTCTCTCCCAGACTCTTTTGCTGTGGACTATATTGCCGCCTTATAGTTTAGCACCGCAAAAGCATCAAGCTTTCAGTTGACGCCTAAAAGTCTACTATGAATCGACGTCGGTACGGCGAACCCTGTCCTCCTAAGCGATAGAGAGCGCCACGGCAGTGCCAGTGTCTGGATGGATGCTGCGTCTGCTCTGGTGCATGTGTGTGTGTGTCCGGTCCCAGGGATGATGCCCGCGCGCTTTCGCAACTTGCCATCTCGTTTGCACCCCCAATCCAACGATGCTGGCTGCCATTTTTGGAGCCTTGATATCCCCCTTCTTCCAGCCACCCACCCCAGCAACCACACCACCATACCAAGTGCGGACGCGCGTGGATGCTGC
This sequence comes from Aedes japonicus, assembly GCA_034211315.2. Classification (NCBI taxonomy): domain Eukaryota; kingdom Metazoa; phylum Arthropoda; class Insecta; order Diptera; family Culicidae; genus Aedes; species Aedes japonicus. The sequence goes on from JASCZW010005321.1 coordinate 151,116, forward strand.
GCAACTGATGCCATACTTTCCAACTGGAATATACCGTCATGTATATTCGATACCGTCAAGGATCTCACCCCATCGTCGTCCCAACACAATTCCAACTCTCGAGCGGGACAGCATCACAGCAGATGCTACATCCTTGTGGTGGAACTTCATTCCATATGTACAGTGCACAATTGAGGCGACCCCTGCTTCTTTGTGTGCTGATTCACCCCTCGCATTTTCGACTAGTATTAGTCCCTGTCGGACAAAAAAAAATCCTTAGCTTTCATACATAATTCAAGGGGTAACGTTATCATGTACCAACATCCATCCCAGTGGTAGTGGTGAGGAATTTTCGATCCAGCGCGCTTCCCTGCTCTCTAACCATGTTGGATGCTGCCACTTTCGAGGAGTGTGGGGTGCAACGAACGGAACATTAGACTGGTGCCCTGTAATCCTCCACTTCAGTATGAGTAAACCACTTGCACCCGTTGCCGGTGTGGTAGTTGTGAGATGCGCACAACGTATGCACCATGGAGCAAAATCTGCCGATCATCATCGTCATCGTCATTAATATTCACGTCAACGCCTGGGATGCTGGGCATCGTTTCGCTTCCTTGATTCCTTTGTCTCGCGAAGGACACGCACACACACACATGAATGGAAAGTCATGATGAACCTCGCCCCACTGCTCTGACGTACGACAAAGCGCGCGGCCCCTCGAAGTGTTGGTACATTTAAGGAACCAAGTTTGCCCGGTTCTTCGTAGAGCCGGCTTTTCCACCCTTTGCCACCCCGCCACCCACCCAACCTGCCTGGGCGAACGATGTGATTCCGAGAGGTGGTATACGGGGCAGATTCCGCACGCGAGATGAAAATCATGCCTGGAATAAAAGCAAAAGGGAAGCAGTTTGAGGTTAGTTCTGTTACGGTTCTGTTGGCGGCAGAAAGGGGGTGTGTTCTTATGCCGATCTGGGACGTCAATTGCGATCTGAATGTACTCCTGTAAAATCCTTCTTAGCTTACAGTGCTGTTATTCTACTGCGGTCAGAATTCTAAAATCACCCATTGGAATGAAAAATAAACAGCTTCTCTGTTGTATTGGTTTAATTTGGTTGTATTAATCGATAAAAACATTTATTCTAAGAATCTCGGAAAATTGGAAAAGGGTCTGTCCTAGCTGCAATTGAATATGCAGAATGTTTAACAGCAGTTTGTTTTCAAGTGTAGTTTTTGACGCAGAGCTTAGCTTGGCTTTCTATACTGAAAACTAATTTAGAATTTAGAAAAGACGCAGAAAACGAATCGCGACCATCACGAAACCACAGAAATAGCCAAGCGTTGATTTCCTTTCAGTCGTTTCTCCGGAGATATTCAAAGTTACTGCTTTCTAATCTGATCGGACATACACTCAGTAGCAAAAAAAGCTGAGCAAAATTCCGCTTCCAAAAAGCGCCATGTCTCAAATTACTGTAGCTTACCGTCAAGTCATCAATATTTTTTGCTGCAGACTTGCACAGCACTATAAACAATGTATAGACCTTGAGGGGTCAAAATTTTATGTTAATCAGGTTAATAGACTTTAAGTTTTCATAATATACAAACTTCTTATTAATATACATGCATTGTTATCGAGTCATCTCAACAACAAGGTGTAACCCACGAAGAACTTCAAACAGGTACATATATCAATTGGTTTGACAAAACTACGTACAGTGTCAGGCAGTATTGCTGAAGAATTCACCTCGGTTTTAACGATAATATTTCACGGTCACATATCGCGTAATAGGAATTTCTCATGTTGGTGCGCGTCAACTTTGACGCCAAATACGAAACGTCCACTTGATGGACGACAGTTCATTCTTCGTCCACACTGTTTCCATATGTATATTGTGCTATTGAGAAACTTACAGCATGGCGTCTAAAGTTGTCGCAGCGACACACGAGAATTTCTGAGCCGCGATATTGTCCGTGCATGATTTTTCGGTGCAGAAAATAAAATAAACCGAGGTTTGACCAAGTGACAAGGTCTACATTAGTTTACAGCCGTTGTGTACGCCTCAGCATAAATATCTGATAATTGACAAAGTTGGTAGCCCTCGAACATGGCGCTTTTTGGAAGCAAAATTTTGCTCGGCTGTTACTGAGCGTATCTTACTATTGGGATCGAATAGAAACTACGTATACGGTGATTGTACAGCACCATTAAGCGAATTGATAAATCTCATAAATCTCCACCTCTTTTTCTTTACCCACTGTTACAAGCACACGTGATTACTGGAAATCGCCTTCAAACGTGACGGAAATTGTGCTCAAAATGATGACAACAATCTTGATTATTCGCCAAAAGATAAATGATTGATTTACCCCACTTCAAACTCCAGCCCACCTTCCCATCCTTTCAGTTGTTATTCCTGTTAACCTCGAGACGGCCGCGAGTAATCGGTTCTATCCCCTTAACGTTAATTTTAAGATAATTGATGTATACAAATATAAAAACTTGGGTCTGTAAAGTTAATTCGATTGAGCCTGTACGAATAAATGATATAAAAAATTAAAAAATGATTGATTAACAATTATAACAAGTAGGATTAATCCTTTCGCTAACGTGTTCACTGCTCGAGTGGCTACCTAACGAGTGTATCGAAAATAAGCTATCCACAAACTTTCTTTCAAATTATGTTGAAAACCGATATTTTATTCATTAAAAAAAATTGATCCTTTATTGTACGAGGTTAAACTTGAACATAATAAAGACCGGATGAAATTTAAGTTATTCCTTCACGAAATTTAGAACTTTGGATCGAATGCTCTTCATCAAGTTCCGGACCAGTGTTGCATCGCATTTTTTGGACGCTTGAGCCCAATTTTTTTGAACTTCTGCATGTTCCCAGCTGCCTTACCAGTTTCTTGAAGACCCTCTTCACGGTTGCCCAGTAACGTTCGATGGGTCGAAGCTGAGGGCAATTTGGTGGATTGATATTTTTCTCAACGAAATCTATACCCTTTTCCGCACGCCAATTGAGAGTGGTTTTGGCATAGTGAGACGACGCTAAATCCGGCCAAAACAGTGGAGGTGTACTATGCTTCTTATATAAAGGCAACAATCTCTTCTGGAGACACTCAGATCGATAGATTTCCGCATTTATAGTTCCGGTAGTTTTGAAAAATGGTTGACTTCAAACCACAGGAACATATTGCTTGCCATACCAGTACCTTTCGACCGAATTTCTCCACTTGAATCGACCTGTCCGCATCGCTCCCATCCTCCCCAACGACGGCAGTAAAGTATTGTGGACCTGGAAGGGTTTTTGAGTCCTCCTTTACATAGGTCTCATCGTCCATCAAAACGCATGCATCCGGACGCTGCAAAAGACGCGAATACAATTTCCGGGCACTTGTTGCTGCTCGCTTCTTCTGTTCTGCACTTTGTTTCGAGATTTTCTGCTTCTTGTAGGTCTTCAGGTGGTTTTGCCTCTTGATACGCTGGATCATTCCGACACTCGTTCCTGCTTTTTTGGCCAAATCACGTATTGACATTGATTTGTTCTTCATGATTAGAGATACCACGTTCTGCTCCAGTTTCAGGATGGAAGAACTGGGTTTTCTGCCTCTTCCTGGTAGCTCATCCAAAGAATAGTGTTCCCCAAACTTATTAATGATGGTTTTAACACTCGCATGATGAATTCCAAACCGCTTCGCCATTTTTCGCATAGTAATACCCTTCTCACTTAGCCATGTGTCCAGAACCTTAATTTTCACTTCCTTTTAAATACGCGACATTTTGAAAACGCAGAATTTGAACCGCACAAACAAGTAAACAAAAGAAAGCTGACAGTCAAACGCACAGCATGCAGTGTTCAGAGCATAAAAAACCATCACAAATACATGCGTACAACGCAAATGTATGTGGATAGCTTATATTCGATACACTCCTTACAAAAACTACATTATTTTCTTTGTACCAGTCTAAGACGGGCCGGGCATAGTGGCAAGATGCCAAATCCGGCCAAAACAGTGTCGGGCCATCGTGAGATCTCAAGAAGGGCAGAAGTCGTTTTTGGCCTCCATTCGTCCTTGTAAATTTGTCCGTTGACGGTCCCAGAGGTGATGAAGGGCTGACTCATTTTGCCACATCCGCAGATCGCTTGCCAGACGAGTAATCCGGAACGGCCAACTTAGAGGTGGCGACGTAGTGTTCCTGTCATGGCATTTGTTTGGTGTCGGCTTTAATGTAGGTCTCATCGTCCACCACAATGCAGAACGGTTTTGTGAGCCACTCCCTGTACAGTTTTCTTGCACGAGTTTTGGCCACCGAGTTCTGTTTATCACTCCGGTTCGGTGCCTTCTGGACCTTGTACACATGTAATCCAGAACGTTTCATTGTTTTCTGCACAAAACAAACTGAAACTTTCGCCTTTTTCGCAACATCCCTGATCGAAATGTTGGGATAACGCTTAAATTGGTTCAATACCATCCTGGCCTTCTCCGGATTTGATGTGCCTCGTTTTTTGCAGATATCTTCACAATCATGTTTATTGCAGGTTCTCATGGCACGCTGGACTTCAGTATATGTGTCTTCCCTTGTTTTTATGACAACTGTTTCACCTTTCTCCTTTTTTCTGATGGGATTTCGTTTTCTGGCGCCATACATCATTCCTGCTCAGGACCACCTGCCATGGAGTGTCACCATTTCCACTACGTCCATCAGTACTACGCATGCGTTCTTTTGCTTCTTAAGTGGTGCTAATCTTTCGTTTCCTGGTGATGATAAAGTTCTCTTGGGTGTGGAACCTTATGTGGTATCAATTTCCGCTGACTCCACTGTAGCGAGGGCCTGTTTGATCTCAGTCAATTTGATTTCCTCAGCTTCCGCTCTCTGCACTACATTTACCACTCCTTGATGGTTGATCCAAAGACTCCTTGGATTTTTGAGCACGTTATGCTTCTAATTGACGAGCTTGCGAAGATCACCCGACAGTGTTTTGGCCGCTTCCACCGTCGATTGCTTTGGAAGTAAATTTTAAACGTTTTGCAACTGCTGTTGCTGTTGCTTCTCTCTGCTCTTGCCAACGTTGCTGCTGTTCATGCAGCTCCTGTTCACGATCCTGCTACTCACGCAAGTCTTTTTCATGCTTCTGCTGATCCAGCTGCTATTGCATCTGTTCTCTTTGCTGCGTTGGTAATCTCGGCAAATCGCTTTTTGCGAACGGATCTGCCGCACCCCGTCCATTGGGGTTGTTTGAATTACTTTTCCATGCTTTGAGACCACCCCCTCCAAGCCGGTATCGCCACCCGTCGCAAGCAGCCATCTTTGTGATCCCATTTCTTTGCGAACAAAGAGACAATGCTAGGGTTGACACGGTTCCTTATTACCCTTATTCAATATTACCAAGCGGAATTTTGACAATTGATCTGTACAGAACGAAATATCACCTTCACTTACGGAATAATCGAGCGGAATATTTTTCCGAAAGTAGAAGTGACAGCTCCCATTAGTTTCCGTGGAAACCTTACAAATTCCAATTTTATTGTTCGTTCTTTTCAGGTGGATACTGCTGCCGAAATTTCTCTTTCATTTTTTACTTTTCCGTTTCAGTGAACGGAATTTAACAAGGGACTGGGATAGAAAAAGAAATTTCTTTCGAACACGATACCGACCTGAAAGCTTTAGAACATTTGGCAGCTATGGACAGTGAAAGAAAAAAAATTCAGCAGTTGCTGCGTACATCATATTGAAAAGGCGGATAAAACGAAAAACTCGCAAAGCCTGGGCAAAATTGTGGATTGCTCACCATGCAGGCTTGGGAATTGAGGCTAATCTGTTAAAGGAGCTGAGTGATGAAGATCCGTATTACTTCAGAGAAGTTTAGAGAATTCAGAAAAGTTTAGGGAAGTTCTTGAGAGAAAATAATGGAAGTTCTTAGGAGAAATTCGGGGAGATTCATTAGAGAAATCCATGGAAGTTCTTCAGAAAAGTTCAAGGTAGTATTTCACAGAAGTACAGTGAAGTTCTTCCGAAAAGTAGGGCATTTTTTAAGAGAACTTCAGGAAATTCTTCAGAGCAGTTCGAGAAAGTTCTTCAGAGAATTTCAGGAAAGTATATTAAGGGGAGTTCCTCAAAGGAACTTCAGGGAAGTTCTGCGGAGGAACTAGAGGGAAGCTCTTCCGAGGAAGTTCAGGTAAGTTATTGAGAGAAATTCAGGGAAATTTTTCATAGAAGTTCGGAGAAGATCTTAAGAGAAAATTGGGGAGGTTCATTAGCAAAGTTCAGGGAAATTCTTCAGAGAAACCCAGGGAAGATCTCGCAAAGCAGGGAATTTTTTTTTTGGAACTTCAGATATTTCTTCAAAGAAGTTCAGGAAAATTCAGGAAATCTTCGGGGAAGTTCTTCAGAAAAGTTCTTCAGAGAATGTCATTGAAGTGAATCATGAAATGAATAAAAAAATGTTGATAGTTCCGTCATGCATTTCCACTTGAAATTTTACCAACAACAACCTTTTTACTACGTAATTGATACAACAGGCCAAAGTTGGGAACATAAAAAAAATATGTCCCCAACATTGGGTGAGAAACCTATTTGAGATTTGATGGTTTTTAAAAAATGACAGCAGTATTCCTACCCCTAAAATTTCAGTAATGCATACAATAGTGATGCTTCAGTCAAAAGTTAATAGAAGTTCAGGAAAGTTCTTCAATAAAGTTCAAGAATGCAATTTCAGGGAAGCTCTCAAGAGGAAACTTTTTATCTAAATTCAGGGAAATTCTTTGTAAAAGCTCAGGGTAATTCGTCCGAGAATTATTTTTTTCAGAGAATTTTGGGGAAGTTCTTCAGGAAACTTCGGGGAAGTCGGTTAAATTCATTCTCTCTAGGTTTCAAATTATTCGAATATATCGGTTCTTAGAGTAGCAAAAATTAAATTAAATTGAAATGCAAGGTTTAATTAAAAGTTGTTTATTATTAAGAAGAGCAATGGCTGTCAATAGGTTGTCCCGTGTAAGAAGAATTGTTGAAAACGTCTTCGGGATTGCATCGGCTCGATTCCGAGTTTTGCGACGGATATCTGAGCCTCTTCCAGTGAGAGGGTCTTTGATAGTCCGCGCAATGTGTGCCTTACATAATCCTTCATAAAACTTTAGCTCAAAAGCTGTCTTATGTCGATACGAAAAATCGGTCGAACGATCTACTAGAAATAAATAATGAAATTAAATATATTCACTGTGTATCAACATATGTGTATGAAATATATGACTAACATAGAACGACTGAACTTCAACTTATACATCAATTTTTATTTTTATTTATTTCATTTCTAGCAAATAACATTTTTCTGAACCAAAAATACGATCTTAGTAAGTTCAGTTCAGGAAGGATTTTAAGCTCCTGATATGCCTGTTTTGGAACACGATGTTAGGCAGTTTGTATGGCTTATCTGAAATTCTGAAAATTATTATACGAGGATGAAATAAGACTGCTCGAATTTGTTGTTGAAGTTCCTTAACGCCATCGCACATTTGTCATACAAGGCAGCCTTCAGCCCATAACGTCTCCAGCAATGAGCTGCGCCATCTCATCATATGATGACTTTTCACGCTACAAATTGCGCATTGCTGGCTTTAGTTTCGATCCACTCGTGTTTTCAGGTTCCAAAACGGGTGATTGTACGTCCGAGTCAGAAGTCAAAATCAAAGGTTGAACATCGGAACTGGTAGAGTCGTGATCTGAATTCAGTTCCCTTTCAACGTTATCCTTTTGAAAATACTTAGTACTTAGCTAGCAATAAAAATCCCTTGAAACAGAAAAAGTTCGGGTGAGGAATTGTAAAGAATAATTAGTTGGGTCTCACAACATCGAAGTTGCTCCTACTGCTCAATCACGTAGAATTTATTCCCAGGTCCATTTTTCTTTGAAAATTCCGCGAAAACACAAACTAGCGAACATTTTAAAAGAATTGTCAAAAATCTTCGACCAACAAGCTATAAACTATTCCGTCATATCAATAGTTCAAAGCCTACTACTTAAACATGGAAACTAGCGCTAGAGTGTACACACGACAACGGGCACGGTTCTATATCAAAGCATCAAACCATCGCTTGCAAGTTATAACTATGAGCTATCACTACAAAGTTTAGGTGTTTTAAGAAACGATTACATAGTTTTCTAGCATATAGCTTACTATATACTTTAAATAGCCGCCGTGTGGCGACACCTTATGGCATGATTGATTACTTCTGCTCCATACACAAGGATCTTGTGTAGTGTTGGGGTCATGGGATGCTAACCGTTCAATCTCACATGCAGTTTTGCAGTTAAAAGCGGAGAACTTGTCTGCATTGAATCGGCATCCAATTGACAACATTTCCAATATTGTCCTTAGTCGACGAATGAGGTAGATGTTCAGCCCTGTTATTGCAGCTGATTTTTATGGATCTACGAAAAATTTTAGTGATATGTTCCCGGCCAGCTTTTGGTACATATATCAAATGTTCTATGCCGCCCTTGAAATTCAAAAAATGTTATCCTTTCACTTATAGGATGTTCCAGAAATTCTAAACACGATTTTGATGCCCCATTGTTGCTTCCAGATGTCGAATAAACAGCTGATCATTACTGAGGATCATTTTGTTTGTAGTCACTTCGTTTATTTGTTAGGTTCAGGCGTGTGTAATACTTTGCGGAGCCGATATTCAATATTGTTATTAACAATGTTTTATTTTTCGATTTTAGTAAAGTGGGGTGAAATTGGTCAGAAGCATATAATTTCCAGTCAACATGAGAGGCTCTAGGAGTGGGCAGTAATTAATTGTTAGTCAGGAGCGAAATAAAGAGAAAGTATTGATAGTTCCGTTTAAAGTAACGGCAGGCTGTGAAATTGAAGTATGCGAAGTATTCTTCTACCGAGCTACCTCAGATGCAGGAAGGGTGGAAAACCCCCTTGACTGGCAAAAGAATGTGCGAACTATTGCATGATCTGGTTCTAGCGATTTGTTTGTATCCCTCTCCTAATGCCTTACATGGTTGAGAAATTATCTCCTGCTGCTGAGTTTATTTTTGGCATGCATAAACTCTTTTACACATATTATTCCTCTCGTCATACTATTACTTATAGACCTCGGAGAAGAACGACGGTGAGTGTTGGAAATACTGATCCCCACGAGTATGATTTAATGGATTCCCTCATTCTGGGCTTGATTATTTCTTGAGGTGGTTGAGGTGAACTGTAAGAATAGTTGTTTTATAGAGTTTAATGAGGTCTTACGGATGACCACCCCACCATGTCCCGGAAGTTGATCAGGAAAATTGATCCTTTGTTGACTTTTCTGTTTCAAATACGCAATGTGAGTACTCCAAGTGCATTTGAATCAAACATGACCCCAAGGTATTTGAAGGTCAAATATTGGGTAATGTCTCTTCCCTACAGCTTGAGACGCAGTTGGGCTGGGAACCGCTATCTAGTAAACACTATCAATTCGGTCTTTTGTGGTTAAAATTCAATCCCCTTATTTTTGGGCCAGGTAGACAGATTATCTAGGGAATTTTGCACAGATTATGCACAAATGGTGCACTTTTGCCAACGTTTAGCCCGGTACAATGCCAACAGAGTCGAATTCGTACCCAAGAAGATGAATCCTCCAAAATGTCTCCAGACAAGACCAATTGAAACTTTTTGAACTCTGACAAAGGCATATGAAAGATGATGATGATCATGATGATGATAATGATGATGATGATGATGTTGTAATACTATCATCTATTGTAGCAAGGTATCTTTCCATAGCAGTGGAATAATCTGAAAAGCGATGATGATTCTGTATGGGGTCAAAGAGATTCTGTATGGGGTCTTCATCAGTGATTCTGTATGGGGTCAAAGAGCCCGCCCTCGTACCGTGAAATGTCAACAATAGGGAGGAGTGCCTTGGGTGCCCTGATGGCCCCTCTTTCTTCCCGTTACATGTTATGAAATATTTAGTATATTTTTTGTGGGCATTTGATTGCTTACCTTGCGTTAGAAAATTTGGTTGCAAGTAAAATTGGTTAAGATTATATACCGTTCTTTACTTATTGCTACAATTGATGTAGGGTCCAGGTTGTCTTCACTGTCATATGGATGAAATGCGCATGTGAGATTTTCATGGTAATATTCTCACAACGGCCGTTCAGAATGGTTCGACGGATGCATATGAGAGGTCATTCCAGATGAGCTTCCACTCGTTTACTCAATTCCACCACGTTTAGTTATAGAGGACAAGAGACATTTTTTACCCGCTATATATGGGAATATCAGGGCAATGATCCCCTATTGCATCTTCAAGTGATCATAACAAACTGTCTATTTGGTTCAGACACTTTCGAACGTTGAAGTCGCAGCCTATTCACACATAAAATCTGCCAAGACCAACACGGCAGAACGCGTCAATACCCCTTTTTGAATCGAAGGGCAGGATTGGGCTACGACAATCTGGCATATTTGGACAAATATGTTAAGGCAGCGGATGCCATCAAAACTTTTGAAAGAGACTTGAAAACAGTACCAAAATCATGGTAAACATTTTGTGCTGAAGCTAATGAGCAGTGTTAGATCAAAAGTCCGCTCCTTGGTGTACGATTAAATGGATTTAGGAAATGTCACGTTGAACTGTAGAAGAATATTGTAGAGAACTTAATAGTGCAATAAACACTCAATTTACTTTAAAATCAAACTCGTATTGTTATTTGCAAATCGTGCTTTGACTTACTGGGACAGTCTTCAATATTTATAGTCCATATTTGAACGATTCTGAACTAGATGGTACACATTCCTTCACGTTAATGAACCTCTTCAATATTTTTGCGCAAATATTGCTGACGATCCGAGAAAAAATGTTTGCATCACTTCCACAGCATTTTTTTCAATCTACACAGTGGATTGATCCTAAGCATTTTTCCCTGGAATTTAACTCCCTTGCGTGCCTTTTCCGAAACACCAAACAACTGTGCCCACTTTTTGGGGCGATTTCAAACCGATCCTAGCTGACTTGCCATTCTGCAATCCAGAACCCGTTCCGTTCAACTATCGTGCCACACATAGGAGTACAGAAAAAAGGAAATATCGAGTGAAAATATTATTTGGAAAATTTGCAACTCCCACACAGTCTCTGTGGCGAACAATACACTCGTGACCGAAACTAAATTTTACTCTTCATGGTTTTGTTGCATTATTGTTTTGCTTTTCGGACCGACAGAATCCCAAAAACGAAAACTGAATAACGATACAAAGAGAGCAATCACGCATTCCCAGGGAAAGGCATCCCTCCTCCGCCTTACTTCCATCCCGCCGGTCCGACCTCATCGCAAAGGGATCTTCCCCTGCTCTCATTTTCCAACCACAGCCTGAACGCACCCAACAGCCCAACCCAGTGGCCACCACCCACCTGTCGACAAGCTTGGTTGGTTTCGGACAGCACAGAGCTGGCTATCATCTCGGCAGCAGCGGTGCGGTGGTGCGAATCGATTTTTCCTTTCCGTTGTTGCTGTGCCTCCCCACCGCGCTCCGCCAAGGACTGAACTCGCTCCAACCGGAGAGGTGGGGGCCTACCTTGGCGAGGACCACTTCCAACAGGCTGCTGCGTGTGCTGCTGTGAGATATGAAGAGTGAGGGATTCATCAGTGGTGGCAGATTACTGATTTTGACGGGGTTTCACTTGCCGTTATCGATCCGGGTTGGGAATGCCTTTTTGCTTAGGTTTGGGCCACCACCTGGTTATCAAGGACGTTTCGTGGTGATTTGACTATTTCATTACGACGTTTTGAGCTCATGATGACACCAGAGCCTGAGTTGGTTTAGTAAAACTCGTTGTTAGCTGGCTTTATCAGTCCAGTTATATGCTGAGATGAACATTGCAGTTCAAAGGGATTTTGTACTGATTCTGAAATGATGAAAGGGGAACTTGTTATGTTTCAACGGAGGAATTACTCCTACTTCTTAAAAAATATTTAACCCAAGTAGCACACTTCGATCATAATTAGTTGTAGTAACTTGAATATGACTTAGCAAGTCATAATTATGTTATCTCAACCAAATGGCAACATGTGTGCTACTAGGGAAGTATGTTTCTGCTAACTATAGACCTGCATTGAAAGGGTTGGAAGTTCTTGTGAGGTGAAACTCAAAAATGTAAACCCGCCTGGAAATCTAACAGCAAAATCTTCGCTCTTCTACTCCTTGAATACCGTCCCCAACCAACATTGTGTATTTTAAAAACTCAAGTCAACAAACTTTTTTGTTGGTTGAAGATTTGTTGCTCGCAAGCTTGAGATTTGAGATCACCAGCTCAGATTATTCACATGGTGACTTCTATAAGCAACGGAACGCTACACTAAAATTATATTTTCGTAAATGAGGGACAGCCGGCCTGGAGGAGATATCCAATAATTTCTCGGCATAATGAGACAAGGCCAAGGCTAGCCAAAAGACAACACCCTCCTTTAGGTGACATTTAAGAATGATGAAGGCGGCAATTTCCGGCTGGCACTTCGTACTGTATATCTCCCCGATCACCGCAAACCCCAAAGAAATACGCAGCTGATCATCAGCCAGAGAAGGACCTTCTCGGGAACTTGGTGTGAGAGATATATTTGATGTCAACACTCACCTCCTTGATGGGGGGCGTAAACTACCCGGTCCCTTACCAGTCGTTGGAGTCCAGCGTCGAGAAGGTGTCGTCATCCATTATGACCATGACAACGTCTCGTTCCAGCGGAAAGATGTGTTTTACCTTAACCTTCAGCCGCTCCTTTTGAGTCATTGTTTGCTAAATAAAATACGGCTTACCTCCTCTGACGCTGCCGAATAACACTGTCCATCTTGCCCAAATACTTCTTCATCGTTTGGCCGGTTCAACCAACCTCTCGGTCCAAGAAGGACAGCGGGAAGAAGAGCCCGCTCTCTATTCACAAACTGTTCGCTATGGGAAGTTGGCATTTCCACTCTCCCCATCCAGAGTGCTTCAATCTGGTGCCCTGATGGTCCCTCCCATTCCCATTAAATACGTATATAAAAGTGTATGTATTTATGTAAATGAAAAAATACTACAATCATTCGTATCCATTATTTGTAATCTCGATTTGGTTGACCCTGAAATGCAAGAAATTGTTTTTTTGTTTTAGTTCCTTGATTATCGAGATTTTCAGTCTTGGGCTGGTTCATCTTCCGTCGTAGTCACTCAAATACCTTTTGGGTATTTTCGTAACTTGTCCGGGGTGAGATTGGAACTCGTGACTTTGACGTGCGAGAAATGGATGTTAACCATTAAGCCGGGGTCGCCCCAAACTGCAAGAAATGTTGCAAAGCGTTAAAATGTTGAGTTCGATGGTTCACGCTTGAGCACGTTTTCGTTCGTTTTCAACAGAGACCGAAATTTTCGCCTACTTGAGAAAAGAAACGTCCTTTTTCACCCACTTGAAGAAACAAATGAGAATGTGAGAAGCGAGAGACTATTATACGTTCACAACAGTTTTCGCGACAAAAGCAACAGCGGTTGACAATTTTCGGAGAGCATGAGTGGCAGATAAATCGTTCATTTTTCAGTGAATCCTAGATGCCGATAAGTATTTTTCACTTACTTTTTGACACCTGAAAATGCACCAGTCTTCATGCTTGTTTAATTTTGACATTATAATTCTATAATGATGGTCCATGGCGGTATCAGTGTGCACCGGCTTGGCCTTATTTTCGGTTTTTACTCCTCGTATACGATCTAGGTAGCATGTTTTCAGTGAAAAATATGACATGAGAAAATATTTTCATTGAATTTTGGAGAGAGATATTTTCGCATATGCATGAAGAGAGGATAATGAATTATCGGCAAAAACGGAGAGATGAAAATGTGAACCTTCGCTACTCATCGACAACCTTCTTGAGAGAGAGCATGGTTTTCACCCAGCTGAGTGAGAATTCCGATCTCTGGTTTTCAGCGATAGCAACAGTTCACAAAAATCTTAATTTGCGGTATCCTGAAAAAGTTTGTTAGATCTATTGAAATTTAACAAAACAAACTTTTATACATTTTAGTTTACTGTTGCCATGGTCACTATTTGCGGCTTGATGCTGATTTTATAACAGCAATCCGCATTTAGTTTTGCCAGCCTATTAGTTATTGAGTTAGACAAGGGAAGATTTAACTCGAAGGGAGTAAAAGACAAATGGGCAAAAAACAAGTGTGTGTGTGTGTGTGTGTGTGTGTGTGTGTGTGTGTGTGTGTGTGTGTGTGTGTGTGTGTGTGTGTGTGTGTGTGTGTGTGTGTGTGTGTGTGTGTGTGTGTGTGTGTGTGTGTGTGTGTGTGTGTAATCCATCGCCTACCGTCCGGCAGTGATTTTATAGCAGAAAAACGTTTGCAGTTGAATGAACTGTAGTCGTCACGACAACCATTTTTAGCCCGGGAGTTGGAAGGTGATAGCTCTGTTGGGTTCCAGTGACCCATTTTAGAATGCCTGGTTACTCAAGTGCATTCCGAGGTCACTTTCACTTACAACAAGCCCAGCATAAACACAATACATACATAAAATGGATATAAGTACTGTGCATACACCTCCATCATCAGATATTATTGTTTTGAGGATGGCACGTATTTAGCAGTATCGTTCTTGTTACAATCAGAAAAATCTCACCGGAAATCTCTCGCTATGAGGCGATTCTATTTCGAACTGCTAATAATCATCAAGTCACTCGCGACAAAGCGGAAAAATACTCTAGTTTAATCATTTATGTCCGGGTGGCACAATACTAACAGCACTAACAAGCACAACTAAGCTGATATTAACTCTTCCTGCGGCTGCGGGGGCGAAGCACAAAAAACAAAAAATGGGAAAAACTACCGATCATCGCAAACTTTGGGAAGGGATCGATTATATTCACTACATCTTACATAAAACACGTGGAGATTTTATGATTTCAGCTTGAATTGCGAATATATTTTTGATTTTATTTTGCGCGAAAAGGACGCAGAAAAAACAACGCAGCAATAACAAAACACGGCTTGCTGCGATCTGAAATGGGCAAAAAACAATAAGTAGTGTTTAAATTATCTATGAAGTAAAATCGATAAAACAATATTATCAAATATAATGATATTGTGAGTTATGACACAGTAATGACAAAAAAAGACCTGTAAAATCAAACACTAGCCAAAAGGCACACAGCGCTGCAAGAACCAGATCAGCACAGACTAGAGAAAAATTCCATTTGCAAACCGGGAATGAAAAATACATTCAGTAATAAGTGCAAAAGCCTGCCACAGATTCCGTAATTTTCAAAAGCCTACCATAAATGTTATTTTCTGCGTTATATAATGAACATATGTGGAATGCTAGATGATTCTAGCAATCTGTCAAATTTACCGAAAAACTCGGTTGACAAAAATAAATCCAATCAGCTACTACCGAACATCGGTTTACTCAAATAATACCGACCGCTGTCAAACAAACCGACTTTTTTGTTGCAGTTACGGAGTTCGGTTCTCTATGGCAGAGCTGGAATTTTGGTTGAAATAGCTTCGAATTTCATAGTCATACAACCAGTTTTGTCAGTTACATTGTTTGTTGATATGAACAATCCTCATACATTACTAAATGTGCATTCTCCTCAGTATTTTTTTTTGCAATTTCACTTTACAAAAACGCATTACAGAAAATTTTCGCAAAAACACATTCGGCACGCACCCGCGAGATCTATGTAATAATACACACCTTTGATAGTTCTACAACTCGTCGGAACAAAATTTTACGATGGAAATTGAAATAAAAAAGTTAGGACAGAAAAACTTTCTTTTATGCTACACCCTAAGTTGACGAGGGAAAAGTTGCTCTAAATCGGTCGATTTTTAACTTTCAAAAAAATGGTGGAGAAACTTGAAATAAAAACAAAGGCCCATTTATATATATTAATTTTGCCACTAGCTTCAACCAATCAATAGAATCATAAAAATCAACATTTGAAAAGGGCGTATTTTTTTTAGAAAAACTTCAATAACTATTGAAGCTAGTGGCTACTTTTGTACACCAAAGTATGCGTCTTTAAAATTTCTAAAATTCGTCTCAACACAGCTTTACGGTGGGAATTGAAATAAATAAGTTAGGGTAAAAAAAACTTTTTTTATGGTACACCCTAAGTTGATGAGGGAAAATTGCTCAAAGTCGGTCAATTTTCAAGCTACACAAAAAATTATATCTGTAAATTCCATGAAATTTTTTGCGCTACAGTTTTGCCCTAGAGTGTAAACGTCTATTTCTGCAAATAAAAAAGTTAAGTTTTGTATTTCCGTGAAAATGGGGACCACCCAAATTTTAATTATTATCACAAAATGGGTCTTATTAATACAAACCATGTTGTACAACATCATTTTGCTGTAAAGTTTCAAGTTTAGGCGCTGGGAGCATGTTTCCTCGTAAATTCGTAATCTGGACCATAGTGCATTGGTTTAAATATTCAGTTTTTTGTATTGTCAAAAACTGAAAATTGAATTTAGCATGGCTTTTTTAACTGTCAGCTAGCGGGGAAAATTAGCAAAAAAATGCTTGTCTAATAAATAAAATTACAGGTTAAGAGATATTATTTCAGGTAAGTTAGGTTAGATAGGTTAGGCTTTTCATTATAGGGAAAAGAATGTAATAACATTTTTAGTCTGAACTATTGAAAAACAAATCTCATGGATGTCTACTTTTTGAGCTTTTTTGCTACAATTTGATACAAAATCGAGGCAAAGGGGCAATCTGACAAACATTTAAAATTAATAATAAAAATTAATTCAAACATTTAAAAGAAACAATCAAAACTTAGCGTTGGGGGGGGGGGGGAGACAACCCCTTCCCCGAAATGGGTCCTCCCGCATATCAGTCGGTAAAGACGCGGGTACAAAGCAACACCATGCTGGAGAGGACTGAGTTCGATTCCCGGTCTGGTCAAGACATTTTTTGTTAAGAAAAATTTCTCGACTCCCAGAGCATAGTACTTGCCACTCAACCATACTAATGCAAAAATGGTGCATGACATCGAAAGCTCTTAGTTAATAACAGTGGAAGTGCATTTAGAACACTTAGTTGAGAGCAAGCAATAAGCGAATTCCGAAAGCAGTCAGCTTGATACGCTATGAAAGAAGAAGAAGACACCCCTGCCTACTTGACTCATAGTGGGCAATTGTTAAGCGGAAGCTGAAAAAGTGACTCGCACTGTTGCAGAGATGAAGAGATGCTGGAATTAAATGACCGCTCAAGTTGGCGAAAAGAATTACCAAAAGACGAATTCAAGCAAAGTTCGACCAAAGCGTTTCATCAAATACAAAACGGAATAAGACTGTTGATATTTTTTTCTGAAAATGCAATAAAAACCTTCATTTTGACTGCTCAACTTTTTTATTTCATCAAAAAAAAATTCAGACCTTATTTATTGAGTGGCCCCAACGGCATCCCTACTGCTGGTTTAAATCGATCCTCAAACTCGATGTTTTTAACGTTTTATTGTATTCCATTGAAATAAAACACCCACACTTGTGAGTGGCTCCAACAACATACTTATTGTTAGTTTAAATCGGTCCTCAAACTCGATGTATTAACATATATTTTTGCATCTTTAATTGTTATGTTTGTATTTTCCGTGCGTGGAGTAACGATTATGATGTTGAAAGAGATGTTCGCTCATCGCCATGAGGCACCAAGAGTGGACAGTGATGTTTCTGCTAGAATTAAAGATATGAAGAGAAAGTGTTGAAAGTTCCGTCAGTGTACGGTAGGTTGGAAATAGAACAGATGAATTGAGCGAAAGGGCATGGGTACAGTAGTACTCCAGTTAGGCAAAGGGTGACGTCCTTGGTTCGAGTACTACTGTACTCATGCCCTTTCGCTTAGTTTTCAAACATCTGTTCTATCTCCAACCTATTGTACACTGAAGGAACTTTCAACACTTTCTCTTCATATCTTTCATTCTAGCAAAAACATCACTGTCCACTTTTGGTGCTTCATGGTGATGAGCGACCATCTCTTTCAACATCATAATCGTTACTCCACGCACGGAAAATACAAATATAACAATTAAAGATGCAAAAATATATGTTAATACATCGAGTTTGAGGACCGATTTAAACTAACAATAAGTATGTTGTTGGAGCCACTCACAAGTGTGGGTGTTTTATTTCAATGGAATACAATAAAACGTTAAAAACATCGAGTTTGAGGACCGATTTAGTCAGTCGAGTTATTAGTACGAGACACTGAAGAAGTCTGCACATTGTAGACGAAATACGCGTATCTGTCGAAGATAAGCAAAGGTAGTTGGAATTAAATGGAGATTACTAATTTTTCTTCTAATTTATAGTTACAAGTATTCCACTAAACAGCTCAAACCCTCTAGGATTCATCATCTGTTGGTTTTCTGTGTAATAACAGCTGATCTGGCAATAACGGAGTAGTAACCTAGGGCGATCAATCGTGCTCATGCTCATGCTCATAGGAACGGATAAAATCTTTGAATAGGATAAAACAACTGCAACTTCTCACTCTGACTAACTTGTTGTCTCATACGCTAATTAACTGACTGATTTGGAATTCGCATACGAGTCGTCTCGTCTCGCCCGGATAATATCGTAGCATGTACTCCATTGAAATCTCTTGTATTCGGAAAAGATATTTGAATATACTGAATCAATGTTTAAGATATGATTAACATGTATTATCAATAATACGAAACTACAGTATCATAAAACGAGGAAGCATGGATCGGTTAGGCCCATACCATGTATGGTTCAAATAAAAAATTGCGTTGATACACTTTCTAACTATGAATTATGTTTTTAATCTAGTATTATTTGGCTTCCGAGAGCTTCATCATAATTTATAAAAAAAAAAAATTTTAATTAATAAATTTAAAGGTAGTTTTGTTATATTAATAATACAAATTCACGAGCTGGACCCTCAAAGAAAAAAATAAACCCCAGAATAAATCTTCTCTTGTTGTCTATAAGCAAATGAATGTAGATGATGAAAAAGATAAAAATGCTGAACTTGTCATAGTTAATCAAGATCAACTAACAGTTTTATTAAATTTAAAAAGAAATTTCCCCTAATAAATAAAGAATAGAAGGAGTAGCTATATTCCCAGAACATACTTTACACTGAAAGTTAATTTTAGTTTATATTACAAAATCGAAAGTAATACTCACTAATCCATTCCTGTTTTTCAGCAACGAAACTGAGTTGTTGTTTTTATGAAGATACATTCGTAATTAATTGCACGCGCAACTGTCAAAAGCACGAAGCTTTTGTTGACACCAAAAGAACATTCGTACATTGCACGGAAACAATGCAAAGAGCTACGAATATTTTGTCACAAATTAAAAAGAAACGTCTCTCTGGTGGTTGCACGAAGGACTGACAGATCTACTTTATCGACTCAAAATGTAATTGACAAAAAAAGCGCAACCACGTTGAATTGTCCAGCGTTTTTTATCGTTTCTGACATGGGGTTCGAGCCTGAATATTTGGAAAGTGCTGATTCTAAATCCGTGGTTGATCTCACTAGACCACGCTGACTCGTGAGACCGATCTTGATTAATGAGCATGAAGTTATAGCTCACGACAGCGCTTTGATTTTTATTTTGGGATAGATAACTTATTTCCGCCCATACCAGCAGCAACACCATCATACATGAGTACGGTATAAAAGAGAAACAGCGGTTGGCTGGTCATCACGAAGTTCATTTCGTGCATTTTACAAAAAGGTGTAATGATAGCATTTCACCAGATAAAAAGTATTATGAATGTTTCATACAATATACGAGACATTTGTTCTATGTACAAAATCCATGTTTACGAAACGCGTGAAAGCTACTTTACGAAAATAAATTTTCAGTGTAGGATACTTTAGGTTGGATAGGTTGCCAAATGAAGCGCAAGAGAGTTGCCGTCTTGGGAAAAGTTTCTCAGTGTGACATTTGTCGTCTTTTGACGTATTCATAAATAGTTCCAGATCTTTCAACAGAGATGGAGCTCTAGTTTATGTTTGTCAAATTGAGCTTGAGAGAGTTGCCGTCCAAGCCATATTTTTTCTTTATGTAAAATGCCGCCCTTTGTCATTATTATGTTATCAGATTTTGCCGCAGAAATGGTGCTGCAGTTTATATTTACCAAATGAAGCTATTGAAGGAAGACATCTTCGGCAACGTTGTTTAGTATACAAAACCCACACTACGGTCATAATTAGTTGTAGCAACTTGATTATGACTTAGCAATTCATATTTATGTTTACTCAACCGAATGGCAACAAGTGTGCTACTAGGGAATGCAGTCACTTGGCGTCAACAGACTAGTTCCAGAGTTTGCCGCAGAGATAACGCTGTATTTTTTTATTTTTTTGTTAAATAAAGCCGTAGAAATGTTCCAGGAATTATTTGTGATTATGCTGGTTTGTAAAATGCAGTCATTTGATGAAAAAATGGAAAGTGTGACCACGAGCGGACAAGTTTTTTCTTGTCATATTTTTATGCTCGTTTCCAACAAATCCAACAACGAAGAGACATAATGTTTCATTTTTTTGAACACCAATGCGTGTTTCTTCGAGGGACGACATCTTGAATGACAACGAGATCGAGTAAAATTCAGTATAATAGGTATAATATTGAATCCTAGAGGAATTGAGCTGTTTAGTGGAATACCTGTTACTAGAAATTAAAAATAACTAAGTCGAGTTATTAGTACGAGACACTGAAGAAGTCTGCACATTGTAGACGAAATACGCGTATCTGTCAAGATAAGCAAAGGTAGTTGGAATTAAATGGAAAATACTAATTTTTGGTCTAATTTCTAGTTAAGTATAATATTCTTCAATGTTCATTGACGATCCAGATAATCTGGAGCATACAGTATTGAAGGACCGAATGTATTAAAACGGTTAAGGCCCTTTTCATTTTTATTTTGAAAACGCTTCGTCATTGTCGCAAACTAAGGCACCCTGGCACTACCGTCGTAACGGATAGTTGAATCTAAATCTGTTGTATGTAGTATGTTTGAGAGAGAGGGGGAGGGAAAGAGAGGGGGAGAGAGAGAGATTTTGTGACGGCGCGTCTTTCTTCTCTTTTCAGGAAGCGAGTAATGGCGCTATAACCGTAAGCCGTTAAAAGCTAGGACAAGATTTTGTACTTATGGGCTGATACAATGATCATCATCATCATCTCATCATCAGAGAGCGAGTAATAGCACTATAACCATAAGCCATAAGGAACTAGGACTAAAGTTAATGCTAAAGTCCCTACCGTTTGAAGAGAAATGGAGCATCACCTAACCTTCTTAGAGTAGATGCTCCCAACGACCATTTTTGAATAAATTTTTGTTCTGTACACCAAACAAGGCATTCTGTTCAACTATTCTTTCCGACTGAAAGCTACGTGGGTTCCCCGTGTCTCCTTAAGGTAGATACCAAAACCACCCTATCACCAACGGTTGCATGGACGTGGCCAGGTGAGTGATCGAGGAGTGTCTTCTTTGAGATTATTGTCATGCAATGTCTCCAGCGAATTATTCCTCATCGTAGGCCCATCTACGAGGTGTGCAAACGTCAATGCTAATGCTAAAGCTAAGATACTTTAGATTGGATAGGTTAAGTATTTAAAAAACCATTCTCATTTTTGTGCGTTTTGCTACAACTTTTTATAAATAGAGGCCACTTCACGTAATTTGACTTATTTAGACCAAGTGGCAATCTGACAAATATTAAAAATTGAAAACATTGATATTCGGAAAATTAAATTCAAAAATTAAGGAAGAGGGCACCCCCTGCCTACTCGAGGCATACAGTCACCGCCAAAATAAAGTGCCCACTTTTTTCATGAACACGCATCATCTCTGAAGTCATTGAAAAACTCATTATATTGTATTCATATCTTTTTCTAAGCATGATAATATTATTATTTTAGAGTTGCATGTGTATTTTTGCAATGGATAATACAAAATTTTGCAAAATTATTTTTTGAACCACACGTGGTGTAAATTTGGTGTGTCATAATAAAGTGCCCAATTGAAAATATATTATGTGTATGTAATGTTTACATCCAAACGCCCCTCGTATTCAATTTTTTTGACGTTTCCAAGTGTTTGTTGATCTTCTTACGGATTTCAGTTGTCGGTCAGAATGATTCAGTGCGAGCTATCTAAATAACCATGTATAATACGGTGGCAAGCAAAACTATTCCCTTGCAGATCCGAAAATGTGTTATTCGTGACGTCGAAAAAGGTGAATCGCATCGCAAGATTGGTGAAAAGTATGGATACAGCAAAGCAGTGGTTACCAAACTTTTCGCAAAGAACAAAACCTTTGGTTCAGTAGCTGATCGCCCAGGAAGGGGAAGGAAACGTAGAACAGATTTCCGAACAGATGCGAGAATCATTCGAGAAATTAAGAAAAATCCGAAGGTTACCCGCAGGGAGATCAAGCAAGTGATTCAACGACCGATCTCGGACAGTACTCTACGCAGAAGGATCGCTGAACACGGTATAAAGAACAGGTTTTGTAAGAAGTTGCCTTTTATAAGCAAAGTTAACAAATTGAAACGACTCAAATTTGCTCGGGAACATGCTGATAAACCTTTAAAAAATTGGAAGACTGTTTTGTGGAATGATGAGTCCAAATTCGAGTAGTTCAACAGCAAAAAACGAGCTCGTTTATGGCGTAGACCTGGAGATGCGCTTCGTGATCGACATATCCAGGGCACAGTTAAGCATGGTGGAGGGAACGTGATGGTGTGGGGGTGTTTTTCTTGGGCGGGTGTTGGTGCTTTGGTAAAAATCGATGGTATTATGACAGCAGATTCCTACATTGACATATTGTGTGAGAATTTGGAGGTTTCGTTGGTTAAAACTGGGCTGGAAAACAAGTTTAAAATTTTACAAGCATATTCGATTTATACAGTATAATGAAAAGAAAAAAACATGATCAACCACCATGTCCATTAAAAAACTCAATTTTGTCAAAAACTCAACATCAAACTGTGATGAGCGGCAGTGCAGTTCTTTCACATTTTTAAAAGTACAAATGAGAAAGTTAGACCTGGCAACACTTCGGTATGATGTTGCTTCCAGTCGTTTCCCTAATTCTAACTGGTGTTTACGCACGCAGCATCACCGGTCCAATATCAACAGTCAGCTACCAACCAACCCGCAGACAATGGACGAGGGTTGGGACGATAAACTCCACCACCCTATTATAACTGCCCAGTCCACCCATCTCCGCTCAGCCGCCCACAATGTCGTGGGCAGGGAAGAATCGTGCATTTATTTCCAATCTGGGACTGATTGGAAACAGGCTGAACACGCTCGAACGATCCAGCCTCAGCAACATCCGGAAGGTACATTACACGCACGCATCGGCTTACAAACGAGCCTGTACACAGTGTATCATTTTACCGAACCCCAAACTCGATGCTAATGATGATGACGGTAATGATTTTTTGTTGCTTGAACAAAAAAAAATAAAACAGGCCACTAGCCGAAAAGCAGCAGAAATGATAGGCTGCTCCGTCCCAATGCTCTCATTTTGAACCATGTTCCGAGGAATAATGATGTTGCTGTTGCTCTTTGCTGCCTGGGGTGGGGACGGGGACATGAGTGGGGAGTGGGAGATGAAGGATATTACCTGTAAACAGCTACCGCATCGAAAATCCTCTCGTTAAGGGTGTGATTTGAGAACTTGTCCTGGGAGCTGTGGTTGAATGTTTCGAGTAAATGGTTGCTATAATCTTGGTATTGTTTTGATCATGTGTCGAAAGAAACGATTGTTTGGGGGGGTCGAGAAAATTATGATTGAACACAAAGGCACAGAGCAACATGATGAATATTAATCATTCCTCGTTCCGCTTCCTCCACTTACTGTTGAGTAATTAAGTAGCACGAGCATTAATAATCAAATGAAATTCTATGAAAACCGCTTGAATATGATACAGAAAAAAAAACTCTGCTCCCATTTTCATAATACTGAATAGGTACCTTTCCCCCTTTGAGTGGAAGTATGTTTGCAGAAAATTATATTTTGGAGCAGCAAAAAAAAAAGAGGAAACATGAAACCATAGAAACCATAGATGGGAGCCTAGTCCTGATGCAATCACCTCACACCAACTGACTGCTGAACTGATGAGTGTGTGATGGAGCTGATGAGACTGATCAACATATATCTCGTGTCATGTTGCCTGTCAAAATAAATGAATAATTTATGACTTGTTCTCTTGTTTCGGTGTTTGTCAGTTTGTGAATTTTCGTTTTTTTTTCATGCCTTCACCCCAAAAACAAAGATACTCACTATAAAAGGATCTAGGAATGTTACCGGAAGCGAGCGGAAGCTTCTCGAAATTCCAGGATTGTAAGTGATGGGTCACACATAAAACATGGTATGTGGTTCAAAAACATACACGCATCTTGTTTCGGCCGAGAAATCGGAGAAGGTGGTAATGGGACCGAAGTGGATTCAAGTTTTACTCTTCTTATAGAATCGCTTGAACAAACAACTATCGGTCCGGAATAGAGTCAGGTGTTGTTTGTGTGTAATTTTTTGTGGAAGTTTAACACAACAGCCGCAAAAAGAGAACTAAATTGGATGGATTTGGAATTTGCCATAAACAATTAGAGCAAAAAGTTGATCACTTAAAATGGGCTTATGTGTAAATTCAAACCATAATTTATTGTGAAACAAGTCCTCCTGCAGCTGGTGGCTGGATGCGTTCTTATTAACGTTTAATCAGCCTTTGAGAACATTGCTTACATTTGGCAGATATGTCCTTTCCAAATGTCCCGCCACATTGTCGAGAGCCAAATTCAGCAAATCAGACCATGTTCCATGACACATCCGAATAAAAGCTGCGCTTTGAATTCATAAGAAAGGTCCTGCTTCCCAATAGGTGCATTAATTGGATTTCGGTTACAAGCGTGGGTCACCTCATTAATAAATCACCTAGTGGAGAGAGCTGCACATTTTTTATCGTCTTCTTTTGTAATAAAATTCTCACCATACATGTAAAATGATGCATGAATGATGCAGTAGATTCATACTGGATACCATGAGTGATTAATGCAATTCGGGTTGCATTATTTTTTAATTTGGAGGGG
Organism: Aedes japonicus; assembly: GCA_034211315.2. Lineage (NCBI taxonomy): Eukaryota > Metazoa > Arthropoda > Insecta > Diptera > Culicidae > Aedes > Aedes japonicus. The sequence goes on from JASCZW010005321.1 coordinate 176,206, forward strand.
ATGAATTGAATACCGACAGATTGTATTTCATAATCAAGTTTTCGATGAAAGCTCAACGATAATTGGATGTTAATTGTATTGATAATTCTCTTTAAGTGAGACCAAATTTTAAGTATTTTAAAGCTGTTTGTATCCAAATTAATTAAAGTAGTCATGATTTTTACATGCATATGTATTTATTTGAAAATAGAAACAACACCGCTAGGCGTGATTTCATGTGAATGGGTTATAGAAACCCGGGGTTGGTCACCTAATTGTACTATGAGATATGATGTGATAAGAACCGTTCACCAGTGCAAGAATTACCTTTGTCTGTAGGACTGTTCTCAGCACGTTACCCGAGAGAATAGTCTACGTGATGGCTTGTTGTAGCAGGACCAGTCGATCTAAATGAGGAACTTCTGAAGACTACGGCCACGAACACTTGTCCAGTCAACAAATCCTTTGACTGCCTTAGGCTAGAATAGAACTGACACGTTTATGGTTGTCGTAATAATTTATTTTCTAGACTAAGAAAACACAAAAAATCTTCTATCCGAACATGCTTTTGACCCGAGAAATACACATTTTGTGTTCTAGTTGCCTGGATAATTCTCAAGTTTGGTTGAAATTTGCGTTTCATTTGTATCCCCTTCCAGAGATAGGAGAGGTCTCAAACCATCATAAGAATCTCCTGCATACAAATGTTCACGCCGATCGGTTCAGTAGTTTCCGAGTCAAAAAGGGTCACACAGACAGTCAGAAATTCATTTTCATGATGATGTATGATGTATGATATGTACTATCCTCGGAATCGAAGTCCGACAGCAACGGGCTCTCCTCGCTGTTAACTTGATCAAGCTTGAATAACCACTGATTATTCTAATCATACCATTGTATGTAAGGCGAAAAATGGATTGGATGGATCGATAGGCAACATCATTTATACGTTTCCACAGGGATATAAAGAATCTCCTTCCAACAACAAGATTGAACAATTGGTCAAAAGAGCAAGCTATCTAACATGAGGATGCCCCAATGGGCGTGGAGAAGAGCTCGCCCTCTATTCACAAACTGTAAGCGACGGAGAGTTGGCATTCCCACTCTCCTCATCCAGAGTGCTTCAATCGGGTGCCCTGATGGTCCCTCCCATTCCCATGAAATATTCATATAATATTGTATATATTTATAAAAATGAAAAAAAAAAAACTACAAGCATTCGTATCTATTATATATGATCTTCATTCGGTTGATCCTGAAATGCAAGAAATGTTGTAGAGTGTCAAAGTGTAGAGCTCTGTGTTTTCGTGCTTGAACACGTTTTCGTTCGTTTTCAGCGGTCGCAGTATTTCACCAAAATCTTGATTTGAGGTATTGTGAAAAAGTGAAAACTATTGAAATTTTACAAAATGGCATGTGGAAGTTTTCGAAGGCAAGACATGTTTTTATGTTAGTTTGGGACTTCATCCATAATAATAGAAACTACCTCACATATTCTCTCTGTTAAGGTACTATTGAAAAAAATCTATGTATATAAAAAAGGATTTCTGTCTGTCTGAACCTAATAGACTCGAAAACTACTGAGCCAATCGGCGTGAAATTTTGTATGCAGAGATTTTTGGGACCGGGGAAGGTTTTCATGATAGATAAAGACCCCTCCCTTCTCTGGAAAGGGGCGCTCCCATACAAATGAATCACTAATTTCTACATAACTCGAGAACTAATCAAGCAAAAGAAAACAAATTTAGCATGTGTGAGTTTTTGAAGGCAAAAAAGGTATCTATGATGGTTTCAGATACATCTCCGTCCTGACAGGGGGGAGGGGGGGGGGGCTCCCATACATATGAAATACAATATTCTGTATAACTCGAGAACTAATCAAGCAAATGGAACCAAATTTGTTATATGGAGGTTTTTGAATTAAAATACTGTTTCAATGCTGATTTGAGACCCCTCTTCTTTCTGAAGGGGGGGCTCCCATACAAATGAAACACAAATTTGTGCATAACTCGAGAAATATTCAAGAAAATGGAACCAAATTTGGCATATGGAGGTTTTTGAAGGAGAGAAATGTTTCGATGGTGATTTGAGACTCTCCCGCCTTCTGAAGGGGAGGAGGGGGGTCTCTAAAACAAATAAAACACAATTTATCGCATAACTCGAGAACTAATCAAGCTAATCAATGGAAACAAATTTGGCATATGGGGGTTTTTGAAGGAGAGACATATTTCTATGGTGGTTTAAGACCCATCTGCCCTCTGAAAGGGTGGGGGGGCTCCCATACCAATGAAACGCAAATTTTTGCTCGAGAACTTTTCAAGTAATTGAAACCACGTTTGGCATGTTGGGGTTATTGGACGCAGGATTTTTATATATATATTAAATTGAATTTCTGTCTGTCTGTCTGTCGGACCGATCGGAGTGAAAATATGTATGCAGGGATTTTTGGGGCTGAGGAAGGTTCTTATGATTGTTTGAGACCGCTTCTCCCTTCGGGAAGAGAGGAGGGCTCCCATACAAATGTAACACAAATTTCTACATAACTTGATAACTAATCAAACAAATGGAGCCAAAATTGGAATGCGGGGTTTTTTGAGTGCACGAAATGTTTCTATGGTGGTTTCAAACATCAATGTCAACCAAACCTGAGATTGATCCAGGTAACTAGACCACAAACTGTGTATTGTCTGGGTAAAAAGAATGTTCTGATAGAAGTTTGAACCCCTTCGTAGTCAAAAAAAAACACAATAAAAAATAAATAAAAGCGTCACTTCTATGTAATGTTCATTCATTTAGTTGCAGGCGTAGCAACGCACGCACCGGGATCAGCTAGTCTCTTAATAAAAATCAAGAAAAAAAATCTTTTAAATAATTACAACAAAATGAGTGAAAATAAAAAAGAAGTTTCACGTTTATGATTGTTTTTCGGAATGAATTTTTTAGTTGACTAAAAAACAAGAAACAAACTTCTATCAGAAAGTGCTTTTTTACCCGAGAATTACACATGTTGTGTCCTAGTTGCCTGAATAATTCTCAAGTTTGGTTAAAAAATTTCTTTCTTTTGTATCGGAGCCTCCACCATAAAAACAATTATTACCTTCAAAAACCCACACATGAAAAATTTGATTCCACTAATCAAGCAAAAGTTTTCGAGTTATGCATCAATTTGTGTTTCATCTGTATGAGAGCTCCCCCCCCCCCTTTAAGTAGGTGTAAGTGAGGTATGAGACCCACATTAGAAATATTCTTATCTTCAAAAAAGCCCACAATCCAAATTTGATTGCATTTGCTTAATTAGTTCATGAGTGAAGTAGAAATTTGTATGAGAGCCCTTTTCAGACGAAGAAGGGGTCGCAAACAACCATACAAACATTTCTTGCCACTAAAACTCCCACATGCCAAAATTGGTTTCATTTGCTTGATTAATTCTCGAATTACAATTTTTTTATCTATTTATATCGGAGCCCCCACCCCCACAGGTCCGCAGGTCGCCTTCTACTAGATCGATCTACCTTGCTCGTTACGCGCCTATTCTTTCGGTGCGATCGGACGATGTCGGGCGATATTTCAGTTAGAATGTTTCCTGAAAGTGAACCGAAGGTCTCAGGAATCATTCTAACTGGAATATCGTCCGACATTTTTATGACATGCCCAGTCAATCGTAAACGACTGATATTAGTCGTGTTTATGATGAGAGGTTCTCCCAGCAATTGATGCAATTCGTGGTTCATTTACCTCCTGCTCGTTCCATCATTCATCGTTACCAACACCTTCCGTTCAATCACATCAAAGACTCGTTGGTCCTCCACAAGCAATGTCCTTGGTTCATGACCGTAGAGGACTAACGATCTAATTAATGTCTTCTAGATGGTCAACTTTTTAGTTCGGCGAACTTTGATCGATCTTGGTGTCCTTCGGAATCCAAAGTAGGCAAAATTGCAAGCCATAATGAGCCTTTGTATCTCTCCGCTGGTGTCGTTATTGACGGTCACGAATGCGTATACCGCCTCGATTTCATCACCGTCTATTTAAATTTGTGATGGGATTTGGGCATTTGCGCGACATTTTTACAAAAATCCAATTACACGTCCGCAACACTGTTATAGCTGTAGCTCTGAATGAAAAGGAAATGATTGGCAAGACTTAGAAGCGTGAACATGAGCAATAATTTACGCCAAAGCAAGACAGCGATAACGACAGGATGAAAATGCCGCATCCTGGATCTTCCAGCCTGAGGATTCTTGTTTTCTGTTTTCGACATCTCTTTCGCCAACTCACTCGAGCAACATTGACCAAAACACAAGTCTTTCGTCATTATCTATTCTTTTATCTATTGAGAGATTGCGTGTTCTAGTGCTGTTTTGCTTACTCTTATTCCAACTCGTAATCACGGCACCGCTTAGTGGTCATTACGCTCAACACACCCTCTCTTTCATTTGTATTACTTTCCCTTTTTTTCTCATGGAAAAGTTACTCAACTTTTCCAAAAAGTGGATCAAACTATATTTTTGATTGATCCTCTTTCGAAGAAAATGGAGCAACATTTCCGTATGAAGAAAATATAAAGAAATAGTAAAAGTCACTGAGTAGAATGAAACGTGAGTGATAGAGGCACAGCTAAACGAAGTGCTGACTGTGGAACGGGCCATTTTTTCCTAGTGATGGTATCCCACACTGAATCTAAATAACATGAATCCTACCCAAGCAGCACACAACGGGCAAAAATGGTTCCAGCAGCTCGATTGTGACTTAATTGAGTCTCAGAACAGTCACCTTTACTGGGTTGAAACAAGTGTGCTACTAGCGTAGAGGGTTTGAGCTGTTTAGTGGAATGCCTGTTACTAGAAATTAGAAGAAAAATGAGTATTCTGAAGAAGTCTGCACATTGTAGACGAAATACGCGTATCTGTCGAAGATAAGCAAAGGTAGTTGAAATTAAATGGAGAATACTAGTTTTTCTTCTCATTTCTTGTTGCTGAATCACATACTAAGGTGTGGGAGCAGTTAGAATTGGAACATAGACTCTTGCGCATATTTTTAATAAACATTAACAAAATAGTATTCTGATTTAGCTAAACTTTAGAATAATCATCTCGATTTCGAACAAATTTGCAGACCTTTCCCGGATAACGTTTCATCAACCGGCGCACATTATTCTTATCCATCGTTTTGACAATCTTATTCCTAGAAATTAGAAGAAGAATTAGTATCTTCCATTTAATTCCAACTACCTTTGCTTATCTTCGACAGATACGCGTATTTCGTCTACAATGTGCAGACTTCTTCAGTGTCTCGTACTAATAACTCGACTGAACCAGCATAACTGACCAAGTCGAGTTATTAGTACGAGACACTGAACTCGACTTGGTAAGTTATGCTGGTTCAGTCGAGTTATTAGTACGAGACACTGAAGAAGTCTGCACATTGTAGACGAAATACGCGTATCTGTCGAAGATAAGCAAAGGTAGTTGGAATTAAATGGAAGATACTAATTCTTCTTCTAACTTCTAGTTACAGGTATTCCACTAAACAGCTCAAACCCTCTAGGATTCAATCTTATTCCACTTGGTTCCTAATTCATTGATGCTTTTGACAACACTACCATTCACCTTCAGCTTCCTCTTCATAATAGCCCAAATTCTCTCTATTGGTCTGAGCTGGGGACAGTTTGGTGGGTTGAGTTCTTTCAGTATTATCACTGTTTTACTGTAATGACATGACAGGTTCATTGTGGGATCTGATGAATGGCAATGTTCGCTTTTGAAGACATTCCGTTCTGTACAGCTTTGAATTGAATGTCTTATCAGGGATGAGAAATTTGGTCTTCCTACCGCAGCGACAGCTGCCTTGCCAAATTATGTATTTACGTGCAAATTTATCTGCAAACACAAACTTGAATTTGACAGAAACATCTCCCCGAGCCGAAGCCAAGTAAAAATGTTAAAAAACGGTAGCTTTTTGAAATCGGCCTTTACAAAGGTTTCATCATCCATGAGGAGACAGCCATTGAATATTGTCAACACCTGATCAAACAATTTTTTTGGCACGGATTCTGGTCACATTGTTCTGCTTTTGATCCCTATTTGGTTGTCTACATGCACAGTATGACTTGAAGCCTTCCCGGAGACGAATCCGTTGCACGGTACTGCGTACGGTGCGAATCTTTTGGGCCAAATTGCGGTCTGAGATGTTGTTGTTTGCCTTAATGTTCTTGATGACTTTGTTCCGCAGTTGACAGTTGACAGTACCCGCCCGTCGCTTGCTTTGAGGCTTGCTTTTAGGCTTGCGTTCCGACAAAAAAGTTTCTCTGTACTTTTTCAAAACACGACACACGGTATTTCGGGGAAAACCCAACACTTTAGCAAGTTTTGGCCCAGACCACGAAGGGATTTTCAAATGATTACGCACAATTATTTTCTTCTTTCTTCTTCCATTTTGTATTTCTCTGAAACGCGTTCGAACTGCAACGTGAAAAGGTTGTTATTATTATAGCGAGCACATAAGATGTCAGAGAGTACAAATCCGACCACTGTTAGAATCAAAAATGTTTGTTCCAATAATAAATGCGTCACACCTTACTCTCATACTTCCACTTTTTTGTTATTTTTGCATGTTCTCTGTGGAGCATTTTGACGTTTAAACCAAACACACTTGTGCACCGTTCCTTTGTTTCCGTATCTTGAGTTCAGCAGGATGTAATTAATAAACGTGTTGGTTTTGCGTTTCCATGGAATGGTAATGTTTATCATTTTCAGCTTCGTATTTGCGAGTCTTTTTAGGTTTCCCCCTATGATATTCCATTCTATGCTGGGTGTTGGGTGGTTTCCTGATCATATGTTTCGTCCGTTGCTTGTTTTTTACTGGCTTTTGATTCTTAAAAAAATTTCAGTTAGATGTTTTGTGTTATCACTCAGTGTCTGTTCTTGTCGCCTTTGTCTCTATGAATGATGATTTTCAGGCGATCCCTAATTCTAGTGCAAAGCGTGTCATGAGTGATCGGTTTTCAAAATTTGTCATCACCTGTAGCGCTTGACGAGCGTGTCTTGACTTCAACTTCTCTTCCATAATAAAAAAAAATCTATTCCGCTTATAAGTAGTATAGGATTGTATTTGTATGTTTTTGTATAAAGGTGTTGTGATTGTATATTTTATTTATTTCAAAAATCCTCAAGCCAGACTCTTTAATCATACAGGTTGCTATCTCTTAAGTGTGTCTGGAGCGGCGTAAAGCGTGCTTTCCAGAACATGTCATGTAGATGTCTCAAAGATAATAATTTGTCTTTTTTATTTTTTTTATTTTTTGTTTGTTGATTCGGCTGATTGCAAATATACTATATTATCAATATAAGTCACTTTCTTTTTCCACATACACTTGTTAGGCGATCCGTTGAGTGCTGCCAACAGAACCATCTGGTGATAAATAAGGTTAACAAAATATATTTTACCCTTCAAATTGGTTAATTCATTCTACCGTGTATCCATGGTAAAAATAATATACTCTTTTTATGAGTATTGTTTGCTCACACAGAGAAAAGTTTGATAGTCAATTTTACCATTATTGGGGATAAGGATGACTATGGCAAAATAATGATTTTCTACCGACGATAATCATGGTCAAAATAGTTGATTCAATATTCACTATAATGTCAGAATAGTTCCTTCAACCATAACCATAGTCGATAATATAATAATGAAAAAATTTCTCCTGCCATTTTCATGGTAATTGTGACCATGATTTAGTTGTCGGTACCATATTACCAAATCTCAGTGCAATTTCGAGAATAATGCAAATACGTCTAAATTTGCTCTTTTATGTCTTGTTTGGACTACAAAGTTATAACATGATACAACACTATCTTGATGACGTTTTTCATGTTGATAGTTTTTGTAACACCCTTGTATTATGTTACAACTCCGTAGTCTGAACAAGGCATTACTCCTAGAATAGAATGAATTTTCCCCATTTCAATGAAGCAATGTCATGAAAAAAGCCCACACAGAGAAAAATCTTGCAGTAAAATCTGCCATTTTACCTAACAATGCCTATTTTCCTTATAGAATCATGTACATAACAGCACGACAGCGTAGTTTTAGAATGCTAATCTCTAAAAATGAAGGAAACGGTAAATGTCAAATGGCAATCACAGCGACAACTGAATGAGTTCCATTAACATAAATCAAAATCATCATCTTGTCTGAGCTGCTTAACAATGGAAGGGGACCAACACCAGGTTGACAAGTATGATTTAAATTCGGTTCCGTTTACGATGTTGTTGTGTGAGGGCCAAGGAATCTATTTTTCTTCAAAAACCGTGAAAAACTATTAACAAAAGAGCAGGTTGATGTGTGTAAGTTCCAACCATTAACCAACAATAAAATGTTGGAAAGTATTTTTTGCCAACTAAGATAAAAAAAATATAGCGTTTTTTTTTCAGTGCATGAACTGAGGATCATTTTCATGCCAATATTTTATCTAATTGGATCTATGCATCTCTACTTCGTAATTTTTGAAAATCACTCTATGGTAATCAATAATAATAATTGCAAGCCATAAATCTTTCCTTTCTTCCCAACAGACGATCTTTTTCCTATCATACTAAAGTTGCAGCAAACCACAGTTGCTTTTGTCATGACATTCGCAGCTGGCAACAAGTCGAAGTTGTGGCGAGTTGTTCGGAAATCGTATCCTTAGTTGAGGCCTTAGTTTACAATTTGTGGTTCGTTTCAATTTGTCTGCTGATTACTTTTGGAATATTACGGTAGGTAAAACGAAGGCTGAATGTCAAAATGGTTTATGAATAGCCCCTTTGTCATTTTTTATCTTTTCCAGGACTATTAAGATATTGCTGGCCCTACCAGCATCACTATTGTTGGTTTGAATTGGATCTCAGGTTCGAATTGATAAGGTATTTTTTTATAATCAATCGAAATCAAACAACACTTTTGTGAGTGGCCCCAATACCGTGATTACTGTTGATTCGATATTTCAACGTTTTCTTGCATTCCATTGAAATAAACCACCCATTCTTGTGAGTGGCTCCAACGGCATCCTTACTGTATGTTTAAATCGGTCCTCTAACTCTATGTTTTAATATATTATTCTTTTCTGCTAAAATAAAATAAACACACTTGTGAGTGGCCCAAAAGCATCCTTACTGTTGGTTTAAATCAGTCCTCAAAGTCAATATTTTAACGTATCTTTGTATTCTGTTGAAATAAACTACTTTGAATTGAATAATGCTCCACAATTGCAGAGTATATGTTCTGCAGTTTCAAGTTGTCAAAAACGGCATTCTGTAGAATGAATTCTTCCAATTTTAATTAAGTGATACCTACTAGGACAGTGACCAGTTAACAGACCAGTAATTACCCGAAGGTCTTTTTTACTAAGATTTAGTAAGATCCGGGTTTTTACAGCATTTGGTCTCATAAATCTCTTGGCATGTCAGCATGTATCCGTAACGTTCTAGTTTGATTCTACCATGGACATTTCCCAATTTTTTATTTCAGTCGTCAGAGCACACTCTGGGACTCCATAGAACGGACCAATAAAATTTGATGCTGAACATTCTCTTGCTAGGCTGTCAGCTTCTTCATTTCCTTCAATACCACAATGGCCGGGCACTCAGTAAAAAGTAACTTCGTTCCTACTGGCCAATTGTCTGGACGCAAACTAGGTCCACCAGACTCCCATGCATAGCGGCTTGATTTAACCACTTTGAAGGGAACGTCGAAGGTGGTTTTAACATCTGAGTTTAACTTGAAAATCTAAAGGATCTCTAAATGTCCTACCAGATCACCATCTAAAATCTTATTGCATCTTTTGAATTGCAGGGCACTTTTTGCTGCCTGTTGCTTTACAATTTAATGTAAAGGGAACATTTTGGATTGACTTAGTTTGGAATCACCGGTTTTTACACATTGAGGATGTATGATAGTCTCATCTGTTGGTTCTCTGTACAATAATAGCTGATCTGGCAATAACGAAGTAGCAACCTTGGGCGGGCAATCATGCTCATGCTCTAGTGACTTTTACATTAAGTTTGATGTAAGTTTTCGCCAGCAACTCAAATTTTCGTGTATTTATATAAATGTCGACGGTGAAGTTGGACGAACTTCCTGAAAATAGCATTTGTGTGTTTATGTTTTGCTTTGAGTGACACCTCCCAAAACTAACCAGACACGATGATATTGAAATTCAAGAATGAACTTAGCATTTTGCAAATATTTTCACTAGCTGAAAACAACGGAGTAAAACAGAGAAATGACAAAATGTTGCACGGGTCAATAAGAGCATTTTTGCATTTCAAAGTGGAAATTACCTCTTCCATTGCGATAAATTGATGCATCGCTTCATAATAAAACAGGTAGATTAACGTTTCATTTGCTTGATTGCTCTAACAAAGTGTAAATACGTTGAAACGATGTGGTGATGATTTATCTTAAATGTTTGCTAGAAACAACATTTTCACAGACCGTTTGACAGCTTTCACCAATAACCATTGTCACAATCAACAGAAAACAATTTGTTTGCACAGTTATAATAAATAGCTGAAACTGACAGGCTGGGATTGGCGAGAGAAAGCCAGAAAACACCGTGCAGAATGGGGAAAATTGCAGTGACGCTGCAAAACTCCCACCAAAACTGTCAACACAAACCGGAGGGTGTTGGTGAAATTGGAAATTGATGATGTTTCTTTTCGTTCTTCCCTTTACATTATGAAATAGAAAACAACTTTTTCGAAAGAAGGACGGGAACCGAACAATTTAATCTTGTAGCAGGTGGAAAAAGTGTTTCCTTTTTTCATTTATCTATAAAAGTGAAGCGGCATTTTCGCCATGGAATGTGGTAGAATAATCAAAGTTTCCTGCCATCCGCACGAAATAGCATGAAAAACTCCTAGCCATTCTTGTCGGCAATTATCCCAACATCCCAACTCATTAGATTAGTGGTCCGTATACAAGGCTCCCCCAAACATTCACCCCCACAAATCAACCGTCCGTGGCCCATCTGACGCTATTCAAATTTCATCACACAGAACAATGTTTACACAATGGCAAGAATAATTTCAATCATCGGTCAAACCCTCGGAGTCCCGCTTCTTCGCATCTCGGCTGGTACTCAGCTCCTGCCACCAGCGAAATGGTTTGTCATAAACAGTATCCCGCTTCCGTGGCTGTTGCTGACGGAACCCCGGAATGGTCAGCCACACCCATCTGCCTCTCATCATCCGTGCTTGGGTTTGTGGCAAACGAGCAAACACAGCCGCAGATCGTTCAAGACCATCGCTTCGGCGAATCTCCATCAGAAACGGTACCACGTTACATTAACCCTTGGTGGCTTGACTGGACAGGCGTGGATGCCATTCATTCTGCCGCTGAAGGTAGGATAGTGGGATTCTGTGGATGGAAGGCCATCACATAAATCACCGGAAGGTAGCAGGGCACAAACTGGAGATTTCTTAGTCGACGCTTAATAAGGATCTTTCCAGAAAAGAGTTAGACCAACCTCAGCATATTTTCACTTTATAAATGGTTGATGTGGTTGATGAATAAGATGTTCTATTTGTCGGGAAAATTTTCTCGCTGTGGTTTATCATCCTACTCTTCATCCCCCACGAAACAGGGACGGTTTCGTTCGTTTTTTTAACCCAAAACCACGTCCCATGCTCCGCTCATCCAATCTCGCGCTCGCGCAATTCCCGTGCATTTCCGCATTGTTTGCATAAATTTATTTTCTATTACCCGCAACTCTTTTCCATTGTTGTACTTTCTCTAGCACCCCACCATCGGGAGACGACCGGGTACTATCCGGATAAACCGTTTTCTATCACCAACATCAGCATCTCCTCGCTTGCTGGGGGGAGAGACTAGGCCCTCTTCTCCCTGCAACATTGCAAAATAATTTGATTTGATTTAGGAAAATTGTTTCCCTCATTCTTCAAACTCTGTTCACGTTCTGTTGCTTTTCCCGAGCAAATACCACAGTGGTGAACATGGACGATGGGTGTAGCAGGTCATAACTTTAACATTACATCCCCACATAGGGCTGGTACTGTGTGCGGTTTTAAAGGGGATCAGAGCGCAAAGACCTCTACACGAAACAGGATATGTGTAGCAAGCAGCCTCAACTCGGATGGATGGTCGGATGTCAGGGTTCGTTTTCAAAATGGGGGATATGCAATTTTCCTTGTTGCTGGAAACTGTCCGGCTGTCGGTTCGTTTGGACCAACAGGACGACGCGCTGGTCGAGCGTTAACAATGAGCTTAAACGCCTTTTGTCATTTTGATATATGTATGCTGATGCGATGGGAGATAGGAACGTGTTCGGTGCCATAGTGATGCTGGATGGTATTTCATGTCACTCGTCACGGGCAACTTGCTGCTTCCAGGGAATTGCAGCTTGTTCGGCTGACTGACCGGTTGCAAAGAGGAGTCGTTGCCGATGAAACGAATCTCATTATAGGGCTCGTTAGAACGGCTAAAGGTGCAGTATTTTACCGTTGGTTTTTGTTCAATACTCACTCAGATTCGATTTTTCAGCTCGGTAAATTTGTTGAACTTTTGGAAAAGAATTTTTATTTTCTTTGAGAACTGATACATATTAGATTAACGAATATTACAAGCCAGGCGCAGCTGTTACGAGTTGAGTCACTTAGTACAGCATAAATTAATTTTGTGCAATCATCATTACGGAAGCCTTCAGATTGCACCATTAAATGATCCATAAAATTCATAAATATCCATAGTTGAAGATCTATAAAAAAATAATGTAAAACCTTAACCTTCTTAAGGTGTCGGGGTCAATATGACCATTCCGGATTTTTAAAATGCTATAACTTTCTAAAATAAGCATCAAGACGTATGAATTTTCTTGACATTTCCTAAATCATAGGAAGATCCGTCTCCGCATCGAACCCATTTTTTTACATTTTTGAAGGGCTGTTTAAAAAATATTACGAATAAGGTGTTATGATTTTTTTCGGAATGAATTTAGTTAGAGTATTTTCGTTTGCTAATGTGTGTAATCTCTGCAAAAAAAAACGTAGATACACTTGGACCGGTTTCAATTGGTTTTTCTTTCTTTGTAGAAGCATTTCATAGACTTCTGTGCTAAAGGATTCCCGTATCCTGTCATTTTGAGCAAAATGTTTTCTTGAATAACCTTAGATTAACTTCTTGTGCATAATGTAGAACTGAGAGTAACTCAAGCACCCGCACAAACAAACTTCTATACGAACATGCTGCCTACCCGAGAAACAGAGTAGAGGAGTTTCCAAGAGTTTCCATCCAAGAAAAAAAATTCTGCCCTCAAAAATTTCCGAATGCCAAATTTGGTTCTATTTTCTTGATTAGTTCTCGAATTAAGCAGAAATTTATTTTTTACTAGCTGATCCCGGTGCGAGCGTTGCTACGCCTGCAACTAAATGAATGAACATTACATAGAACTGACGCTTTTTTTTATGAGTTTTTTTTTTGAGTAATAAGGAGTTCAAACTTCTATCAGAACATTTTTCTTACCCAGACAATACACAGTTTGTGGCTCAGTTACCTGGATAGTTCTCAGGATTGGTTGAAATTTGTGTTTGAATTCACCATAGAAACATTTCTTGCGTTCAAAAAACCCCGCATGCGAGCCGGAAGGGGGAAGCGGTCTCAAACAATCATAAGAACCATCTCCAGCCCCAAAATTACCTGCATACATATTTTCACTCCGATCGGTCAGACAGAAATCCATTTTAATATAAATAAAAATCCTGTTTCTAATAACCCCCACATGCCAAATGTGGTTTCATTTACTTGAATAGTTCTCGAGTTATGCAGAAAATTGCGTTTCATTTGTATGAGAGCCCCCCCCCCCCCTTTCATAGGGCAAAGGGGTCTCAAACCACCATAGACATATGTCTGACCTTCAAAAAAATCCACATGCCAAATTTGATTCCATTTGCTTTATTAGTTCTCGAGTTATGCAGAAAATTGCGTTTCATTTCTATGGAAACCCCCTCATTAAGAGGACAGAGTGGTCTTAAACCACCATAGGAATATGTCTCTCCTTCATAAACCTTCATATGCCAAATTTGGTTCCATTTTCTTGATTAGTTCTCGAGTTATGCACAAATTTGTGTTTCATTTGTATGGGAGCCCCCCTCCTCCTTCAGAAAAGGGAGGGGTCTCAAATTAGCATTGAAACAGTATTCATCTACAAAAACCTCCACATGCCAGATTTGGTTCAATGTGCTTGATTAGTTCTCGAGTTATACAGAATATTGTGTTTCATTTGTATAGGAGCCCCCCCTTTCAGGGCGAAGAGGAATCTGAAACTATCATAGAAACCTTTCTTGCCTTTAAAACCTCACACATGCTAAGTTTGGTTTCTTTTGCTTGGGGTCTCAAACCACCGTAGAAACATTTCTTGCCTACAAAACCTCCACATGCCATATTTGGTTCCATTTGTTTGATTAGTTCTTGAGATATGCAGAAAATAGTTTTTCATTTGCATGGGAGCCCCCCTTTCTAAAGGCATTTTTTGCCATCAAAAACTCACCCATACCAATTTTAGTTCCATTTGCTTGATTAGTTCTCGAGTTATGCAGGAATTTGTTTTTCATTTGCATGGGATCCCACCTTTCTAGAAGCGGGAGGGCTCTCGAACTATCATAAGATGCTTTCCCGGACCCAAAAACCACTAAATACAAATTGGCAAAGCAGTAGGTATAGTTCTCATGTTTGGTTGAAATTTGTTTCATTTGTATGAGAGCCCCCCTTTTTAGAGGGAGGAGGGGCTTTGAACCACCATAAAAACATTTCATGCCTTAAAAAACTCGCCCAAGCCAAATTTGGTTCCATTTGCTTGATTAGTTCTCGAATTATGCAGAAATGTGTTTTTCATTTGCATGGGAGCCTCCTTTCATAGAGGTGGGAGGGGTCTCAAACCACAATGAAAGCATTGTTTGCCTTCAAAAACCTCCTCATAACAAATTTGGTTCCATTTGCTAAATTGGCCCTCGACTTGTGCAGAAATTTGTGTTTGATTTGTATGGGAGTCCTCCCCTCCTCCCATCCAGAGAGCGAAGAAGTCTCAAAACATTTCTCTCTTTTGAAAACCCCCATATGCAAAATTTGCTTCCATTTGCTTCATAAGTTCTCGAGCTATGCAGAAATTTGTGTGTCATTTGGAAGCCCCCCTTTTAGAAGAGGAAGGGGTCTCAAGAGACCTTAGAAATATGTTTTACGTTCATAAACCTCCACCTGCTAAATTTGGTCCCATTTGCTTGGTTCGTTCTCAAGTTACGCAGAAATTTGTGTTTCATTTCTATTGTAGCCCTCCCCTTCCAAAGAGTGGAGGGGTCTCAAACCACCATAGAAACATTTTTTGCCTTAAAAAGCCTCCACCAACCAATTTGGTTCCATTATTTCTAGAATTATGCAGAAAATTGTATTTCATTCGTATGGAAGTTGAATAGGAGAATTGAATTGTGAGTGAAGCTAAGAAACGTGGTTAGAGTTGAGATAGCGTTCGATGTTTGATTAAACTTAATTTAATTAATAGTACAGTGGAATTGCCTAACTATTGCTTGTTGAAAAACAGGTAACTACTAATTAGCTATAATATACTTTTGGATAATTTCTTAAAGCTACTTAAACTAGGATAAAATTACTGTTAACCTAAAACTACAGTACATAGTACAGGATAAAGAAGTCATCTGCAGGAGAACAATGAGCGGAAACTAAATGTAAGTTGAAATCTAATAAAAACTAAAGTAATGCTTAACCTATGCTTAAAATAAAATTACAGCTTTGATCTGTTATGTACAAGGCAGATTTCAAGGACGGTTTTACTATTAATTCCGAACAGTCATGATTACACCGAATCGTCACCGGCCAAATCCATGATAGAAAGCTTCCAACATCCGAAGCTCATCTATGTTACGCGCTTTCACCAGTACTATTTTCACAAGACTGATTTTTACCATCAATGCCTACTCTCTGTGATACTCCTAGCAACGCAAATTTTGTGAAACCACGCAACGCAGTGGGAAAGGACACTAGACGGGTCGTTCAAATCTAATCAACTAAGGATGTCCATGAATAGGGCTAAACAATATAAACTTCTTACAATATTAGAGTATTTCCTGTAAAGTAGCATTCTCTTTTCCTAGATTTTGCTAAGGAAGAATTGATTAAATACATAGAAAGGCTGTATTCGATGAAATTTGGAAACACGCAATTGTGCGTAACATTTTAGCGTGTGGGTAAAAATTATTGAAATTATAACTGAATGTATTTCATTGTGTTGTGTCAATTGTGTAATGAGTTTCGTGAAAATCAGTCGAGTGATTTCAGTGATGGCTTCGAATGAAAAAATAGTGCGCTGAAGAACAAATTTTGGGCACTCACTTCGAAAACCCAAACGCTTCTCATCGATGGATGGTAGTGGCGATCGAAAAATGGTAGTGGCAAAAAACGTGGCACATCAAATCCTGAGAAGGCCAGGATGGTATTGAACCAATTTAAGCGTGATCCCAACATTTCGATTAGGGATGTTGCGAAAAAGGCGAAAGTTTCAGTTTGTTTTGTGCAGAAAACAATGAAACGTTCTGGATTACATGTGTACAAGGTCAAGAAGGCACCGAACCGGAGCGATAAACAGAACTCGGTGCCCAAAACTCGTGCAAGAAAACTGTACAGGGAGTGGCTCACAAAACCGTTCTGCATTGTGATGGACGATGAGACCTACATTAAAGCCGACACCAAACAAATGCCAGGACAGGAACACTACGTCGCCACCTCTAAGTTGGCCGTTCCGGAGAGTGTACGGAAGAAGAAACTGTCGAAATTCGCCAAAAAATTCCTTGTCTGGCAAGCGATTTGCGGATGTGGCAAAATGAGTCAGCCCTTCATCACCTATGGGACCGTCAACGGACAAATTTACAAGGACGAATGCTTCCAAAAACGATTTCTGCCCTTCTTGAGATCTCACGATGGCTCGACACTGTTTTGGCCAGATTTGGCATCTTGCCACTATGCCCGGCCCGTCTTAGACTGGTACAAAGATAATAATGTAGTTTTTGTACCAAAAGACGTCAACCCTCCAAACACTCTGGAACTTCGCTCAATTGAAAAATTTTGGGCAATCATGAAGGCAAAGCTCGTTAAAACTCCAAAACTGATAGAAAATGAACTTGAACTAAAGAAAATGTGGTTAAAAGTAAGTAAGCAAGTCGGTCCTATCATTGCCCAAAATTTGATGAAAGGGGTCAAGGCAGAGGTGCGGGCATTTGGGTTGGGAGAAGAGCTTCAATAAACTAATGATGTCAAAACTTAACCATTCAGTAGTACTTTATTTCCAGAAAGTTTGAAAAGAATCAGGCTAAAGGAAAATTTTTGGTGACCTATTTTGTGTGTCTAAATATCATCGAATACAGTCTTTACATGCTATACAATCTACAAACAACATAGCAGGTATTGAGAGTCTTCCTTTTCTATGCCACACAATCGACACATATTGTCTTTTTGCATTCAAAAATGGATTTTTTTCGGATGGTGATAAAAAAAGATAAGACAGATACTTGCTTTTGAAAATTTCCCATGGAAGGTAATTACTTAAGCTTTAAGCTTTAATTATTTAAGATCATTGCACCGAATCTATTAACCTCAATTTTTCGACAGTTCGGGGAGCTTGTTTACAAGGTGTTAGAAGTTGGACCGCTCAAACGAAATTTTTCATTGGCTTTTTCTGGATTCAGTACGATTAGATTCAGGAAATGATGTAAAAATAAGCACTGGTGTCTGTTTTTGGGCAAGTTAAATTCAATCGCAACAAATTCTGAGCACAAAATCTAAAACCGATTTTACCGAAAATATTCTAAGTCCACGTAAACAAGCTCCCTGAACTATCAAAACTGCATTGATGACGCCTTCATGCAATGATATATACAATGCTTTTGTGAGCACACACGGAACTGAAAAACTACCTTAATTAAGCTTCTTTTAATGCAACCGTTAACTAAGACGCAACCGTTCAATAAGTTAAATTTCGGTAAACTTTGGTTTACCTAATTTAAGTAAACGGGGGTAAACTATCAAGTAGGTAAATTCAGCAATCACAGCAAAGCCATAGGTGGGTAAAATTAACATATCAGGTTTTAAAAAATATCCACCAGAACCAGTCAAAATAAAGTACACAGATAAAGAAAACATTGAATTTTCTACTTTATCTAATGCACAGAAAGGGAATGCTGGATTTGCCAGAAATAAATGGGATATTTCATTTAAATTTAAGCCAGATAACGCCTAAATCTACTCAGTTGTATAGAAGATTGCAAACAATTTCGTTGTTTACGCTTCCTTTAGTTTGGAATCAATTGAGGGGACATTTGAGCGCCTGGCTAGATTTTGCTGTGCGCATACTTTATGCAGCAGTGGATTATTTTTTTTATATGATTACGCAAAAATTAACTGATTTTTTAACCATATTCAACTCTGTGAGGGCTGGTTTAGATATGCTTGATTTTGATGAAATGCGTCATAAAAAACTACTCTGTTTATTGCGTAAAGACGAGAACATTCGGCCCCGCCGAATACAATGTTGTCTTACAATGTTGGCCTATTAACGCTTGCATTTGAAAAGATGGACTTTTTTCGGATGGTGATAAAAAAGAGCTAAGACAGATAATTGCTTCATATCCCATGGAATGTAATTATTTAAGCTTACTTGTAAAAAAAAATCTACGTCCTTGCAAGCAGCCTTCCGGCAGTTAACCGGAACATTCGCCATGGCGGACGAAAATATGTGTGTAGGCATGTTTTTGAGTTATTTCTTCGTTTTATTTATCAATTTATCCTCAGTTTTTGCGACAAAGTTGTTGGAGTAGATCTTACGCTTCAAGTTGGCCCAGAAGTTCTCGATCGGACGCAGCTGGTGGACGTTGGGTGCGTTCGCCGACTTCGGTATCACGATATTCAGCCGTTCCATCTCCTTCAACGATCGCTTTGAGTAGTGGGCCGACGCCAGATCCGGCAAGAACACCGTTCCTTATGGTATTTTTTGATGAACGACGCAACTTCCGGCTGGCATTTTGTACTATAAATTTCCACGTTCAAGGCCAGTCTGGAGCGAAAGAAGAGCG
This sequence comes from Aedes japonicus, assembly GCA_034211315.2. NCBI lineage: Eukaryota > Metazoa > Arthropoda > Insecta > Diptera > Culicidae > Aedes > Aedes japonicus. The sequence continues at coordinate 195,315 of JASCZW010005321.1, forward strand.
GCTTTGACATCCCTTTCTAGTTGATTGTCAGCCACAGCAGCACCTTCTTAGGGAACTTGGTGTGTGAAAGGAATTTCACCTTCCTTCGTGGGGGAAGTAAAATACGAATATCCTGCCAGTCGTTGCCATCCAGGGTGACATAGGTCTCGTCGTCCATCACCAACGCCACGTCGCGATTCGTCGGGAAAATCGAGTTGACCATCTTATTCAGCCGCTGCCGCTGCGTCAGCGCCTGCAGCTTCGAAACCAGTGGACGCAACTTCCGCTTCCTGACATGTATGTTCATGTTTGCCAGGTACTTTTTCACTGTTTGGCCGGTTGAACCGACCTCCCGGCCAAGCGCACGCAGCGATGTAGCCACTTTTCCCTCGGTCTTCCGCTTCATCCGGAACCGGACTTTCTTTCAATACTGTGATTGTTGTCTAATAGTTCCAAGATGTTGTAGATGCCACACGATGCCCGTTTTCGAAGCGGCGGGGTGCCGTTCTTTGAACGCGGAAACTTCTGAACGGAGTTGCTTCACTGTTTTTGCCATCACGATTAGAGTTCGACTGATAAAGCTGTCAAATTTTGTCTGCTGACTCGTGGGTTACTATGATTGATGCTGCATGGGTAGTTTTGTCAGTGCAGGTGATGGTAAACCCATTTTTGTCCATTTTTTTAAATGCAAATGATATTAGCTTCAGGTGATACTTGCATGTATAATTCCCTGTTATAAAGTTTATAATGGCGCCCATCTTTGTACCTTCCGGAGCTACTATTCTTTACCACCCGGTATAAGTTTGTTGTTCCGGAGGAAGTAAGGAAGCAGAAACTTTCAAGGTTTTCCAAGAAATACATGATTTGGCAAACGATCTGCTCAAGTGGCAAACGGAGTGTTATTATGAAGCAGGCACTACGCAAGCATCTCAAGGAGGTCAAATCTGAGGAAGATATGAAGAAAAAGTGGGTTTCCGTACAGAAGTAGCTGAAGCCAAATGTTAAGCGTAAGGTTAAGCGTTAAGTTAAGCGTAAGGTGCGAGCGTACGGTTATGATATTGAGATCTAATAAAATAAATATACCAAAAGATTACTTATGGGTTAGCTTCTATTGTCTGAAAGTTTGGAAAGGATCGGTCAACCAGGTAATTTTCTTGGGCGTTTTTTCGGTTTTGTGATCCGATCCAATTTGATGTGGGACACCCTTCAGTCAACATCATATTCATGTTTGCATCATTCTAAAACATCCTGCGAACATTCTGCGTTCGAAGCATACAGATTTGTGAAAAGATCATTTTCCTGGCAAAAAATATGAAGAATTAAGGCATAAAAGTTATAAATCATACAAATCGATAGTGTCTTGTAACCAAGGTCAATCAACTGTTCAGCAGGTAACATTGGTATGATAAGCATTTGAAGTAAATCATGGTTACCATGTCATATTACACAATACCTACAGTTTTTCTTGCTAAGCTGCTGTTTTATCATTCCTAGAAGATTATCAATCTCTTATGCATTGATTAAGAAAATTCTTACTGGATGTTTGTCTGATAAAGGACACGATTTGAAATCTTTTAAGATTTTAAGAATATTCGAAATTTGCATCAGTCGTTATATGTAACTAAATATGGTATAAAGGTATATTTTGACATTAATGAATTTTATGAATCCTTTCGACTTATTTACTAGATCACCAGAATCTTATAGGTTATTTATACATTTATTACGGAACGATGTTCATTTTTCTATGGATTATTTATTAGTTTTTACATACAAAACTATGTTTGCCACATAGTAACAATATAAAGGATTGTTGTTGATTAGAAAATGTCCTTTAAGGTAAAAAATCAGGTCAAATATGCCAACCAGAATCTGTTCCGGACGCCTCCTGATTAATTGTTTTGCACTTTACACCAGAACAAAAATCTCTCCCCGATAGCCACTTAAGTGCATTGAAGCAATGTGCCATTATGGTGCAACTAACGATGATTTGCAAGCAAACGTCGCCATCCTGCACCAGGAGCAGTAGGACTATTAGTGGAGGTGTCAAAGACACCCCGCTAGGGACGTGAGCAAAATTAACATCATCGATCGAATGTTTTCCTATTAATCAATGTCAGCGAGATTGTTGCTGCGATGGCGCAAAACGGATCGAGCTTCTCGGAACAGCATTTGCGCCACGGAAATCCCGGTCCCAAAGCCCCGCCACAAGTCCTAGTTTTGCTACAACTCGGGCTACACTTTCTTGATGCGTAGGTCGACCATCGCAGCAAATAATTTATGGATTTCACTAGACAAAACTCAATCACTGTCAGCGAAGCTTCAACCCGAAACGGAAAAATAAAATAAAGTCGACTATCATTTCCCGCTTACTTGCGATATGATGATTATAATCTTGTCTCTCATCAGTGGAAAGATTGACATTTCTCCGGTAATTGCCTCATCAAATTCATCCTCCTAGTCGGTCGAGATGGACGACACGACAAAGAACCACACTGCCAGGATTAAAACCAACAAGTCTACCCTCCAGGACGATGCCTGACGGACCCTTGGACAAGTCGTCCTGATTCACGAGGCAAAGTGACACCGAAACCGTCAATCGAACCGCCGTTAAGCAAACCTCACACGAATGAAATTTTGTCAATTAGTATTATCCTCGGTGTTGAATCTTTACTGACTGAAAATAATCAGCTATGGCATGAGCATGGGCATGATTGACCGCCCGAGGTTGCTACTTCGTAATTGCAAGATCAGCTCACAGAATCAACAGAAGACATTTGGAACCAACAGATACCTCCACACAGAAACAAAAGCGTTCACGAAAATTTATTTCTGCCAACAAAAAATTAAGATTTTCGATTTCTTTGAAGATAAGGTCCACCCTAGTTTTCATTCAAATCAAAAGAAGCGCCTTGTTATTAAAAGCAACTATGTGCAAGACCTTTTTGCTCCAAAACTTCTAACTTAAGCTCAAAATGTACCTTTCCAGCTAAATTCGCATTCTGGACCACTGTGCATTGGGACACTGTTCTTAAGTTGCGATTTAAAGTATTATTCGAGGAAGTTTTTAATTAATATGTGAAAAAGTGTCGATATATATAAAGTCGAATCGAGCAGAACTGCGCAGTACAGAAACCGACTGAGTTTGATCGAGTCAGCAACCGAAGACAGTTGACTTTACTATTGAAATTTTTCAAAATGTCATTGAAATATTTCACCATACATACTTTCATCGATTTAGCAGCAATTACTGAAAGCCGAAGAATAAGTTCTTACATTTTTCACTCTTATTTTGTGAATTACTTAAAAACTAATGTTTTTGTATTCAGTAAACTTTATTGGGACACTGTTCTAAAGTTGCGATTTGAAGTATTTTTCGAGAAAGTTATAAATTAATATGCAAACAATTATCGATATCAGTTTTAAAGATGATTCAGAAGTTGATTTATTATCTAGTTATCAAGCTATTAACAACATTGAAGCCTGTCTACGTTAAATTTCGGACAGCAAAATATTAGCAGCCAAAAATTAACACATAGTTATTCAACAAAACTGATTGATTATTTTACAATTAAAAAAGTTATTTCTACTTCAAAATTAGTTGATTAAGATGTAAGTCCTTCTTTCTGCAAAATTCTCGTACTTTCTGTGGTACATCCGCTATCAGGTTCCGTACGGTAACCTCAAAAACGTCCACCACGATTCTCCATCTTCTTTTGAAGTCATTGGTACCATATGCTTTCTTCTTAGATTCGAAGAGTTTCCGCTTAACTAGAGCCCAGTACTTCTCTACTGGGTGAAATTCTGCCCAGTTTGGTTGATTGGCTGTTTTTGCCACGTATCTACTTGTACCTCTCGTACCTTATACTATTCCAGGACATATTTCGCAAAGTGACAAGAGGATAAATCAGGCCATAACAGAGCTGTAGAGTTGCGGCTTCTGATGAAGGGAAGTAACAGTTTTTGCAGACATTCATTTTCGTACACAGCTGATGGTACCAGTAGAGGCGAAACTTTTAGATTTTCGACCTAAACTACACATGGCCTGCCATATCAAATACTTCTTCGGAAATTTGGACACCTTCTTTGTCCGGAAATGATCAATATCGACGTTCTTTGGCATTGCAGCCAGACCCGGAAACTATTTAAAGTCTTCAAGTACGTTTGTTTCGTTGCCATTATGATACAAGAAAATGGTGGACAAAAATTGGTGTAAAACTTCTTAGCACGAAATTTTGCAGTGAAATTTCGCTTGTCATCACGGTTGGGCACCTTTCGCATTTCATACGCCTTCAGACCTTACTTCTGCTTAACTTTTAAAACGTATGATTTTGACTTCCCAACATTGCGATCCACATTTCTAACAGAAAGATTGGGATTTTTCTCAATAATGGCTTCCACCTTCTTGTCCAATTGTCGACAGCATACTTTTCTATTTATTCCACTTCCAACCTTCCGATCCACATCAAACGCTGGTGAAATGATTTGCTACCACTAAATACGGTGCTTTTCGGTAATTTTAGTATCTTGACAAGATCGCGTACCGCGTTTGCGCACTTTTACTTGATTAGACGGCATTTTACGGAATGTTACAAGCTTGTAAACATGTTGTACCACGAAATAAACTGGAGAGTTTCAGCAGTCATATAAGTGAAACGTTTTAGTATCCGAAATTTAACGTGGACAGGCTTTATTTCTTTAAACATTTAACATCCAAAAGTTGCTGTATCGATATGCAGTGATCTTTATCGCTTCAACAATCGCTACATGAGTTTGTGTCACAGCTCAAAAAGGGTGTTCCGATCAAAATTTGGTCAAACAGTAATATTTGTTAGTCGATCAAAGTTTTTATTAATAAGTCAAATTGTTTTCCTTGTTCAAATTCAGTTAATACATAATACAAGAGACATATTCAGCTAAGCTTCCTTTTAAACGAAAGCGAATTGCCGAGTCATTCGTTTAACACCTGCCATTAGATTTTGTACAGTCTCCTTGTCCACTTTTTTTTGCTCACAACAACTTTTTGAGTCTTCTTAAGGATCCGCTGGACGATGGCCCAATGTTATTAGATTGGGTGGAGCTCTGGCGTTTTGGGAGGGTTCTTGTCCTTGGGCACCACTTGAGCGTTGCAGGCAGCATATCACTCCCTGGCCTTTTTTTTCCGTAATGGCAACAAAAGTTCACGAAACACTTTTAATACGTTGGTAATATTTGATTTAGCCACATTTAACAATTTCGCCAAATTTGGCGTGAGAGTAGTTTCTTTTCTTTCGACTAGATTTTGATAACTGAAGTGCTAATCTCCAAATCAAAAAAAGAGGCATGATGCTACACGCTTACATCTTCAAAATGAGAGGTGTGCAAAATTTTCAAATGCACGATGAAAGGAAATGCGTCAAGTTTAAGTCGACCAAATTTTTATCGAAACACCCTTTAGTTCAATGTTAACGGTAGGGTAGATGGTGTTTACCATATTTTAATACGGTGTCATGAGCAATGAATATCATTATGATCATATAAATGATTTTGGTATAGACTACTTCTTTGATTCGTCAGTGATTATCTCTTGAATTTCAATGAAAACACGCTAAATTTATGAGAAGTTTCCTCCTGACCTTTGGCAAGTTTACTCATTCTTGGCAGTTACTCCTGATGTTCTCGGCAATGCACATCTAACAACCCAACCTATCCTTCCAGAAACATTTGGTAAGTTTATATTCCTGAGCTAATTTACTTTATAAAATTCTGATGAGTCTCAACTGTAAACAAAATTTCTCCAAAACTTTGGGAAAGTTTTTCTTCAGAATTTCTTGGGAAACCTTCTTAAATTTTTTGGAAGTTTCCTCTTGAACTTCTGAAAAGTCCTCTTCTGAACTTTAGGGAAGTTTTTTCCTGAAATTCGGGGAAGCTTGTTCCTGATTTTCTGAGAAATTTCTGCTTGAACTACTAGGAAGTACTCCCTATATTTCTGGAATGTTTCTTGCTCTTTGTTTCAGAAGTATCTACCAGAACTTCTGAGTATTCCTTAACTTCGAGAAAACCGTTCACTCTGAAATTTTGGAATGTTCGATTCTGAACTTCAGGGAAGCTCTCTAACACTTTTGGATAGTTCCAACTAAACTGTTGGGAAGTTTCTTATGGAACTTCTGGGAAGTCCTCTCCTGAATTCCTGAGTTTGTTTGAGAAATTCCTTCTTTACCTTACAGGTAGTTCCCTTTCTGGTAAGTTTCTCCCTGAAATTGGGGGAAGTTTGTTCCTGTGCATATTAGCTTCTGATAAGAGCCACCTTGAACTTCTTTTTAACCGAAACTTTGGGAAGAATCTTCTCTTTTAGCGTTTCAAGCTAATTGCTTTTGCAATTTGCTTATTGCTTTCTCTCAACTTAGTGTTATAGATGCACTTCCACAGATATTGATTGCGAGCTTTCGATGCCAGATACAATTTTTCAATAGTATAATTGTATGGCAAGTACAATCATACCCTATGCCCAAGGAGTCGATACCAGACCGGGAATCGAACCCAGCCACCTCCAGCATGGTATTGCTTGGTAACTGCGTCTTTACCGACTGAGCTAAAGGAGGATCAACTTTGAGAAGGTGCTCTCCAGAATTTCTAGGAAAATTCCATTAAGTTTGTTCGCAGTTTCTTTTTGAATTTCTGAGAAGTCCTCTTTTAAAGTTTCGAGAAGTTTTCTCCTAAAAGTCGGTTGTTTCTAAATTTCTGAAGAAACAAATTGTTCACACTACTAGAAAGTACCCCCTTGCTTCTGGAATATTTATTTCTGTTATTTTGAGAGGTTTCTTCCCTCATTTCGAAAAATTCTCAAATTCTGGGTTCTGAATGCTGAATTCGAAATTCTAAAATATTCTGTTACGAATTTCGGGAAAACTCTCTAGCATTTCTGGGAAGTTGCAACTAACCATTTGGAAAGTTTTTATTTTTCAAAATCTCTGAGAAGTTTTCCTAAACTTCAGAAAAATTCTCTTCTTAATTTCTAGGACGTCTTGAAGCACTGCACCAGCTGAGTTGAACTTGTGTGGTAGTGAACCCCGGGGAAGTTTTTTCCCAAGCTTCTGCATCTTAAATTCCTGGGAAGAACTCCAGAACCTCTGGAAAGTTCAGAACTTTTATGAAGTCCTCTTCTTTAAACTTCTTCCTGAAGCTCTTAAAGGTTCTCTTCTGAAGTTCGAGGAAGTTATCACCCGAACTTCTCGAATATTTTGTTTGGTCTTGATATTTTTTGAAATATTGCTGCTTTTATTTCTAACAAGTGCTCCCTAAACTTCTGATCTTTCTGTCTGACATTCTGTGAAGTTTTATATTGTGAAGGTTTCAGGAAGTATCTTCTGAACTTTCTAGGAGGTCTAAGGGCAGTATTATTCTGAGTATTATTTTTCTATACTTCCAGGAATCTAGGACTAATTTCATAAACTACTTAACTCGAGGTTAAATTTCCAAATCCCAAGTGCAAATGTTCCTTAGAAAAAAAAAATCAGAGTTCTAATGATTATTTCAATAGCTCATCACTTTTACTGATATTCTGAGTCCCGGTTTTGAAAAGACAAGGCTTGAGAGCCAATGTTAGGATCACAAAAGTAATAGTATTCAAACGAGAAAATAAAATTATTTTTATTAAAATATTTTTTGGTTAGCCAATTAGGAGTAACCAATGAAAAACGCGTACCACAACAAACTCTTACCCAACAAAATGTCACAAATCACTCACTAGTTTCCGAGCGAACGATTGAGTTGACCAACTCGACAAAATTTTGTCGATCTCGACACTTGTAACAACAAAATAGATCTGTCGATCAAAGTGACGGTCGACTCGGCTTCTATTATTGGCCCCTATTGGTCAAAAGATAAACGTTTCCTAGAGTATTTTGAAGGAATTTACTCCCTGTTTCTAGTGATAATTGTAAAAGGTGTTTGAGTTTAAAATTCATGTATTTGAAAACTGTATACAAGCGAATTATTAGTTTAATTTTTAAATGAAGTGCTTACATGATGCTGAGAGATAAATATAAACAAAAGAACGCAGTCATATAAACAATTTATATTGAAGTGGCATCGGTTTCCGATTGCGTCTATACAACGTACTATGAACTAAATCGGAGACTTTGATTGAAATTATGGCAAGCGTACATTGCTGGATGACGAAACTTCTGCCGTGTAGGGTTGGCTTAAGGTCAATGCAAAACATCTTCTCGAGCTGTCGCCAGAATCTGCTTTCACTCCAGCTTCAGCCAGCTACCGGACGACCGGAGTAAACACGACACTACACGGACTGATTTAATTAAGATTCCAACATCAAAGGTTTCACGTTTCCGCTTGGTTGAATTTATGTTCGTATTGGATTCATGACAAGTCTGCGGGTGGGTGACAGGTCCTGACGACGCCTACTGCTTCGGTTATGGGGGATGGAAAGCGACTACCTTTTCAGCCACCATATTCAAAGGTTTCCGAGGCTGCGGCTTGGAACGGGGAAAGCCAGCTGTCAAGACCTCTGATATTCGATTGTAAATACTCGGGTGATTTGAGAAATTGCAATTGTAAAGGTTGCTTTGTACTCTAACAGTGCTTTGCATAATTTATTGTGCATGGATTTGATTATTAATGATGGAGGGATTGCGGTTCAAAAGATGCCACGGTTGGCTGGTGTTTGAAAAGGAAGTCAACGACTGCGGTGAAATCGAAATGAGAGGTTACGTTAATAATATATTAATTAATATTTTTCAGCCCCTGTCAATGGTTGATTTATACAAAAGCTGGGTATTCGAGGATGAGATACAGCGTTGCTGAAGAGATTGCTTGAAGGTTTTTATTAGGAAAGGAGTACAATAATTGTAATGCCTTGCAGTACCTCAATTAGTGTTCTGAATGTTCCAATAACATCAAAAAAACTGAACGAAGTAACTTAAAGTGACCAGAGTCTCGCTTTTCTAAAAAATGTCCCGCGCCCAAATGCGTCCCGCGAAATGACCCGCGTTCGTCCTAAGCCAGCAGATGTCCCGCGATTTGGTATTCATTTTATATGCTTTTCGCTTTATCAAGATCATATCAAAGCTTCAACATACGCAATGTGAGTTCAAAGTACTGTTCACATCTTTTTTATATTTTCAAAAACTTGTGACATCTCTACACGGTTGTTTGCGAAAACCCATTAATGGGTAAAAAACACCCATTTTCAAATAGCATTCCTATCTGTCATAAAATGGGGGAATTTCTCAATCATGCAATGGGTTAAAAAATACCCATAACAGGAAACCTCATACAATAAAAAAACGGGTATATTTTTACACATGAATGGGTGAAAAAAAAATGCAAAACACAAGCGTATCCGATATATTGTAGGTGGAAAAACTACAATAATATTTTAAACTATACACTCTCAACGCAGCAGGTAAGACAATTGATATTTTTTGCATATAAGTAATGTAATTCAAAATTATGTTTCCAGATTGTCGATTGTAATCGATTGTTATGGAGGAACTTAAAAAGAAGTTGAACGCGGAGTCAAACGGAAAGCTGAAGGGTAAGCATTTTAAATCTTATTTATTCAAAACCCTGATTTTGTTAAAAAAAAAATTATTTAAGGTTATCCCTCTACATGATCACATGATTGGTTATAGACTATTGATTATTATATTTTTTGTTTTTGCAGAAACATAACGCTTCGCTAGCCGAACAATTATCTAAGTATGTTGGAATTAATCTCATGCAGAAAGGGCAACCTCACATTATCACCGACACCGAACAGTGTTACATTTATATTCAGGGCGAAATTCTGGCTTGTGGAATATCGTCATTCCAGGCAATTGATGTATTTTTTTGTTTAGTTTTTGTGTATTCGGAGTCCCAGTTCCATCAACAGTAAGCAAAATAATTGATTTTTTTTTTAAGTAGTTGCCTACAAGATTAGAAGCAATGGTGGTACAGAAGGTGTAAATCACCTTGTTTTAAAGTTTTCAGAATCTCTTGCAGCCGAAATTAGTGATGCCGAGTCTAACTAAAATGTATTCGAACTAAAATATAAATGACCCTTAAAGGCATGAATAAAAACATGTACAAGTATTTTATTTTTTACATTTTTTGCATTTATTGATTAAGTACCATAAATATACCAGGAATTTACAATCTACCAAATTGCTACATATCTATAGGCAAAAATGGGTAATTTTTAACCCATTTTGGGGGAACCTGGCTTTTATTGCAATGGGTGAATAAATGCCCATTTTTCGACATACACTGCTTCTACCCATTCATAGGTAAATCAGGTTTACCCATTAAATGGGGAGAGGCACTTTTAGTGAAAATGGGTGTTTTTCACCCATTAATGGGTTTTTGCAAACGATCGTGTATATGCGTTTGACAGCTACTGTCATGGATTGACCTCACGAACACTACACGCTAAGATAAGATTACCGAAAACTACGATTTAATTTGACCGAAAATTAGGTTTTGGTAGTAAAACCTAAAATTTCGGTAAAATTTAACGACTGATTTCGACAAATTTTACTTATTTTTTAAGTTAAGTGGATTTTCAAATGTTTACGTATTTTTTAACCTAAATTTGGTTTAAAATTTTATCACTGCGCTGCATCTGAGAATCAACACTACTGCCATTGCGAAGTTTAATGACTTATTGCAATTGTACCGCCTCCTCACCTTCAGGCTAAAAAGTTTTGAATTTTGTTTTAAAATAAAGAAAGAAACCCGCTGTAGAGACTGAGATTTGTGGCAGCCAACCCGAAGGGTGAGTAGAAATATTTACCATAAGCGGATCATGATAATTCCGGAGAAATTTGTAAAGGCGAATGGTTCTGTGCTTGTTAATAAACATTCCCATAGTCGATTGCTAGACAATGGTTGCGGGCTATAGTTCAATTCAGGACACTAACAGCCAAATTCTATAGAGGAACTGAGCTGTAATTCGTGAAAAATTGACGATTGGAAAGTTTATTTGCAGACGAAGAAACGGCTTCGCAAATTTCTCCAGGATTGAAATATTTACCTTATTCCAATGAAATATATTTTTTTATCATTCAATTGTAGATCACTGGAAATATGGAGGATTTGACATGATTAATCGATGTGGATACAAGGAAAAAACTGGAAGGTAAGTTAATTATTCAATTTGTATATAAATCATACGACGAATCTCAAAAATTGAAATGAATTGCACTTGATTCATATACACATACTAATTTATTCTATATATTTCAGCCTGTCGAAGGTTGGTCCAATGCTCTACCACCAGGAGAATACCCTTACATTATTTGTCTGGCAACTGCACCAAAACAGGGAGAGTATTATGTGTATTTACATGAAAAATCATATTTTGTGGTCAGCAAGCAGCCATGTCTACTTGGAATAAAAATGACTGCTTGGAAATAAAATACTTAATTAAAGCCTGTTCGCATTTTTCTGATCCGTTTAGTGGGGAATAAATCCGAAAAAAATAGATCTTACAACCTTGCTTTAAACATTTTTATTATAGCATTCGAAAAACCCAAAACAGAAAAAGAAAACTGAATTTTCGGTAAAAATAAACGTTTTTCGCTTGTCACCAACAGTACCGAAATTTAAGTAATCCATGTTCACCGATAATTTCAGTATGTGCACTTTTGTGCGGTTATCGGTATTTTTTACCGAATTTTCGGTACTCTGGTCTTAGCGTGTATCGTGTCATCAAGAAATGCATCTTCCTATTCTTCATTAGTTGAAATTGCAGTTCTCGAGTAATTCATGATTAGGGCCTAAAAGCCATTTGTAAACAATGACTTTAAACATTGATCCCTCACGAATTACGAGAATCCTTCTATATACAGCTATTCCATATGGTAGAACTAACATTCTTCTACCAGATGCTGCTTTCATTTCACGAGAATGATTTAAGATTCAAGAGAAATCGACATTTACAGTCATTGTTTACAAATGGATTTTAGGCCCTTAACATGAATTACTCGAGAGTTGCTTTTTTCAACCTGCATAAGCGATGTGTTTGTGAAAAAGACCTCGTGAGGATGATTAGTCAGTGTGTTTCTAGACAAAATAGTCAAAAGGTCGAAAGTAACATTTGTAAACAATGACTTCTTGCGTATTTTTCTGGGATCTGCTTGCTCCCACGAACCAAATAGCACCAGAAATAGATACAAGGAGTTAGCATCTTCCCGCTGGTAGTGCTTGTAGATATTAGCAACCTGGCATTTCCAGGGAATTGACGTTTTAAGTCATTGTTTACAAATGTTACTTTCGACCTTTTGACGATTTTGTCTAGGTTTAATTTTTCATTTGGGGTGAGGGATGCGCTGCACATATCGTTCACAACACAATTCAGGCGGTGGCGGATCAACTTTCTGTGGATATTTATACCCTATAGGGTATTATTATTAAGATCTACAGTCATTTCCATATTTTCATGGTCAGGGTCGAAAAACTGAAAGGTTTTTGCGAGGAAGCAGAAGTAGAATACATAAGGATTTTGGGCTACAGTAAGACTCGCTGGCTAGCTTTGATACAAGCTATTGAACGAGTGTTAAAATTGTTCTCATCACTGAAATCTTACTTTTTGTCGATGGATCACAGTCCAAGAATTCTTCGCAAATATTTTAAAGATGAGAGCTCTGAAATGTGGTTGTATGTCATGCATAGTCAGGCGTCGGTATTTGACAATGCGGTGAAAAAAATTGAAGGTGACAACATCACACTTACAGAGATTGCTTGATGACTTCAAGTTCAAACTTTGTGAGAGAATCAGTAATCAATTTTTACCACTAAGTGTCCGAAGTCAGTTGAAAAATCTGGAGGAAAACGGCTGGCTCAAGTCAACATAGTCGAATATGATTAGTTTCTATCAGAAATGTATTGACTATCTTGAGACTCGAGTTTCTCAGTTTGACGAGGTTATTTGTTTAAAGTGGGTGAACCTTAAAAGCACCATTGATTGGCAGGCAGTACAAACGTGTTTCGCAAATGTCCGTAAATTTGATGATTCTGGAAAATTGGTTGATGCCGACAAAGAAGAAGCTGAGCTATTCGACGAAGTATCCTATGCAAAAAAATAATGTAAGTAATGAATTTCTCCGTAGAATGAAAATAAGACTGAAATCGAGGATAGGTGGATTGAGAACTTTAAACATTTTGAAGTGAATAATATTCCGTTTCAAAACATAAAAAAAAGGTAGAAGTTACGTTATGTTTGCCTGGTACAAAGGCTGTAACAGAGAGGGTATTTTCTGTCGTCAACAAAGTTTGGACCACGGAAAAATCTCAGTTGAGCGTCGATACTCTGAAAGCGTTGTTGCAGGTTAGGTTTAATTTTCAGGACACATTCGAGGAATTCAGCAAAAATGTTGCCAAAGATGTTTCATTCCTACGTAAGGTAAACAGCGCAGAAAAGTATGTTGGACACGAGCAGCATTGAATTAGATTTGTGATTCCTAAGGATGGATAAATGGATGTAAACAAAACCTGTGAAAAACCATGTTGACTATAAACTTTTATAATTCTTCGAAATATCTATTTTGAGACACACACCCCTCACCCCCCAAACCTACTCCCCTCCCGGTTCTATAAATTAATTATATGGCCCGCGTTGAAGCGTGAGCCATCTGGTGACTTTAAAGTAACTACATATCCAGAGATAAGCGATACATACAGGGTGCGGCAGAAAATAATGCGAAAATTGGTTCTATTTCTTTCAAATCCCATTTTCAACTAATTCAAGCAATAATATCAACATTTTCGAGTGCAGTTATCTTTATTAAGTCCTTTTAAACAAATTTATACAATGTGTCCTCCATTTTTATTAATAACATCCTCGAGCCGACGCCGGAAGCCAGAGCATGCCTTTCGGACGTAGTCCTCCGACATTGACTGCCATGTGCATGTTATGGTTGACTTCAGGGTTATCACACTAGGGTGTGATGTTTTGCAGGCTCGTTCTTCAACGGATTAAGATCTGGACTGCTAGGGGGCCACAAATCCTTCGGCAAAAACTTCATGTTATCGTTCAACCATTGTTGGGTTCGATTGGACGTGTGACACGGCGCTCCATCCTGCTGTAGGACAACGTTTTGGTCCTCGGAGAAGTTGGCCTTCACTCAGGGAAGCACTTGGTCCTTTAAAATACCGTTATAAACTTCGGTATTGATTTTAACTCCAGCATCAATGAAAACAGGCGGCATTTTCAAACCGTTGGACGCCACCAAGCCAAACATCATGACACAAGTCGGATTATCATTTTTTCCTTCTTCAACAAGGAAAACAATCTCTTGAAACGAGTCACTCGTAGTTCCTAAACCCGGTCCGTAATTGAGTAGCGTTTCACTCTGGCGCTAAAAGATGCATGCAGGTCTTCTTTGATGATTCTCCGCATGGGTTTCTCCGAAATATTGGCTTCCTTTGCAAGTTTTCTTATGAAATGCACCGGGTTGCGAGAAATTTTTGCGCGAACCGATTTGATCACGTTCGGCGTGCGTGCAAAGCGCAGACGTCCACTTCCCGGCTTCCGCTGCTTAGGACCATCCTGCAGGGACTTTGTTATGCGGTAAACTGTTGTCAAATTGCACCCTACCACCTTGGCAATCTCTTTCGGCTTCTTCTGGGCGAGCAACAAACTGGTGATCACTTGTTCCGCGAACATTTTGACGAATTTGCAATAAAACAAATGGAATGTTTGGATGCAGCACTTGAAAGTTAACATAAACCAATACACTTTCGACAGAAATTAGTCACTAGCTACACGAATTAACTCAATACTCAAGTTTGGACATTTTCGCATTATTTTCTGCCACACCCTGTGAAACTTTCATTTTGACAACGATTTTTCGATAGGGTGTAACTGATAATGGTAATCAATGGCTTCTTCCGTAAATTTCTCGTGGAACGAAGGCTGCCCATATAAGCCTTCAATTCTATCGAATTGGTGAACTCTTCCTCTTCGAAATACCCGTGGTGGATTGATTTGGCCAGTTTTCAATGACGAGAAATTCGCAGAAAAAGCCATTATTTACGTTTGTCAGTTAGGCTCTAATTAAAATATTTGTCGATTTAAATGTTAACGAAAAGAACGTTGTTGTTCCAGCACCTCGGATAATTTACTTTCATTATTCACTTGCTTCTGGATTTCAGATTTTGGATTATTTTTCAAAACTTATTTTCAATGTTACCCAATTGTTAATGTCAGAATTTGTCGAATTTGACAAAATGTTCTAACATCCTTGACTCCCCCGTGGGTTCTGCCGTTATTCCTCGAAACTGCCTTACTCCCAGCAGCATAGCAAAAAGTTCTTCCTATGTTGAGACAAATGTGTCCTCCAGCAGCTACCAGCAGTCGTGCAGAAATGTATGCTTTAATTGCGCCATTTGTCTTCGGAGTAAATGCAATTTCGCAGATCCCTAATAGCAGTATGACACCAACGGCGGCAGCATTTATACAAGAGCTAGCCGGTTCTTTCTCAATGGTGGGGCTGTTGCCACCCCAAGCCTTACCGTAAGACTGTTGTATACCGTCATCATCAGTACCTATAATGAACTAACGATCTTGTATGTGTCCTGTTCGTCCTGCTCCTAGCTTGCGATGTTCAACAGCGAGCTACTACACCCAAACGAAACGAACGCTACATTATGTTGCATCTGATCTGAGGGGACCGGTTGCGATACAATTCTTAATTTAATTTTTAATCATTTCCCAACCATTGAGAATAGCGCAGAATGCCATCTTGCTAGGAAATGCTCGCCCAGGTCTCCGTTCCCCCCATTAAAACCGCCGTGTTGGGATGGTGGACGTGGTTGAGTTGGCCGCCCGAACGAGATCCAGCCTTGACACATGGCTCTGAGAAAAGAACGAGACACGTCGTGTTCACAAAATGTCACACTCATAAAGCATTATTCCTGGCTGGCATGCACAGGGAAGGACGAACCGTTGTCGCTATGGAAGGTGGCCAAGGATGATGCTCGACTGCAGGAATTGCAGCATCAACTATGCACTACTAGGCTGAACATTTGCACCATGTCTGAATGATAAAAATTTCATTTGTTCTTGGCAAGCATTTTCCTTCATTTTACACCCATCCCGTAGCGCATCAAAACCCTGGCCTCGTCCCTGGCCTCTACCGTCACTTCAATTACTGTTCCAGGTCCGCTAGGGCGGTCTCATTTGCCCTCATAGAAGCAGCCCAACTATTTATTCCGCTACATTTCTATTCATCTACCACGCTTTGCGACCATCCGAGAAGAAGTAGAAGAAGAATGGGACCAAGGGGAAGTGGAAGTTGGAGGCATTCCCGTTGCAGGCTTGTGAGAGGTAATTTGTAGAAGAAACGTGATTTTAATGACATTTTTCCATTCACACTTCCACTTCATCATCATCATCTTCCTTCTGTGGCCATTCAAAGGTTCACAGTCTGCTGGTTAGAGCTCTTCGGAAAACAGAAAACAGAGAGGTCGACTCGTTTTTTGGTCCATTGTGCCGCCCAGCCCAGCCAAGCGCTGGTTGTTGCATAAGTTCGGTGCGTAGGGCTCTTTTCGTTCGCTTGATGGGGGATGTCCTTTTTCCAGCAGTAGGTTTTGAAGGATGCTTATAATGGGCGGGAAAAAATGGCTTGACTTGGGCTTTTTCGGAACTATGAACCCTGAAGGGCTTTGGGACTGGAGAGTCAGACTCCCGTTTGTGAAATGGCAGAACTGTGTCAGTGCTCTTCGACGCGGATGGGTGGCTGGAGAGTTGTATCCCTTTTGTGTTTTACGGGAGTGGTATGCTAATGGAATATCGAATTTCATGGATTCGAACGGTGGACGAACAAAGTCACGAAAACTGATTTTAATTTCTTCTGAATGAAATGATGACCTGTTACCAAGTTTGATTGTTCGTTCATTAAATGTCCGGATGAAACATTGCACAGTGGTCCAGAATGTAAATTTAGCAAAAAAGATTCATGTTTAGTTTAAGTTTGAAGTGTTGGAGCCACGTTGTCTTGTACAAAGTTGTTTCTAATTACATGGTGCTTCTTTTTGTGTGAATCAAAACTAGGGTGGTCCTTATTTTCAGAGAAATCGAAAATCTTCCTTTTTTTCGCTGAAATAAAGGCATAGTTTTTTCGAAAAAGTTGTAGAATAAATAATTTTAAGAAACTTTGATGGTAATTTTTTGTCTATACCTTTTGAAACCATGAAATTCGATATTGTATGACCGAATCAGAGCATTTTTCCTAAAAAGCTTAGGGTGTCCCTATAAAAATCGATTATTTTGCTGTTACTTTTTAATTTAAAATTTTCCAGCAAAGCTGTCTTCACAATGATTCTAGAACAATAAAAGATACAACTTTTGGTGCACAAAAATTGTCTCTGTCGTATGTCAAACAGAAGTTGTTATGGTTTTTGTAAACAAAATAGGTCTTTTTCAAATTTTGGTTTTTCAAGTTGGTGCAAACCAAAAAAAAATATTTCTTAATAGCATTTGAAAGTATTTTTATTATTATTGTTATCAAATCAAATCAAATCAAAAACAAATCAAATTATCAAAATCAAACAAAATCATAATAAATAATCAAAGATATTATCATATCAGATCTGAAATCTGGAGATAGGTAATTTTTAAAAATTTAGTGAAGCACAATTGAAAAGGGCGTAAATTTATAAGAAATCGTGATAGCTCGCTCACAGTAAGAGACATCGGCAAGATTTACTCGTATCATATCATCAGAAGACAACGTTGTTGGTAAATTTGAAATAAAAAAGTTACAGCAAAAAACTGTTTTTTTTTCTTTAGGGACACCGGAAAAAATGCTCTAATTTGTTCATTTCAAAAGGTACAGAGCAAATTATACCATCAAAGTAGCTTGAAGTTATTTGTTCTACAAATTTTTTGAATTATATTTCTGCAAATAAAAAAGTTAGATTTTCTATTCCTCTGAAAATAAGTGCCACCCTAGTTTTCATCCACACCAAAAGAAGCGCCTTGTTATTAGAAACAACTTTGTACAAGACAATTTTGCTCTAAAACTTCAAACTTAGCCTGAAAATGTATCTTTCCAGCTTAATTCGCATTCTGGACCACTGTGCATTGGATGTTGCATTAAAACAATGAACTTTCCGGTTTTTTTTTTCATAAAATATTCTTTTAGTTAGTGGCAAAATTAGGGTACATCAAACCAATAGTCATTATTCTACAACTCAAACAATCATTAGGTTTTCAATAGCAATGCCTGAGCTCAAGACTGTACACGAAAATGAGACACAAATATAAGCGTGTAACTTTTCAGCGTGTCGGTAAAAATTGATTAAATTTTGACTGAATCTAGCTAAGAGAGTAATGTTAACTTTGGCAAATCAATCTGTCAAGAAGTCATTGAGGTGAACATGTAAACGAGTGATCGAAACAAGAGTCGATCCGCCAAAAAAATGATGAGCATCCCACCGAGGAATCAGAAAACACCTGAGATTCCATTTGACGGTCTCCCGAGGGGTGATGAAGTCATTCAAGGAGACTCAGACGAGTCGACGGTTGTCAAACAGCGGTAGAAAACCAAATACAGCTGATCCGGTGAAGGCAAGGAAGGTGTTGAATCTGTTTAAGCGTCGATCGGACATTTCGATCCACGATGTGGTGAAGAAAACGGATGTTAACATCTGGTTTGTGGTTTGCGGGTATCACGGCTACAAGATCAGGTAGGCACCAAACCGGAACGACAATCAAACTACGGGAGCCAAAACCAGTGACAGGAAGCTGCACCGAAAATGGCTCACAAAACCGAGGTGCGTCGTGATAGACGACGTAACTTTCATTAAAACGGACACAAAGTACTTGCCGGGGCAGGAGTTTAACGTTGCCACACTACTGATGGCCGTTCCTGTAACATTGCTGTAACATCCAGCTTCATTAAGTTTTATTATAGTTCTATGAAAGCCACTAGAAATCAATTTGGTCTAATGATGGCAGCAAGAGGTGCCAATAGGTTTCAAATTTAAGTCAGGTTTATGTGAACCTACACAGATTCTTTACAATGATCTTAAAACCTTTTTCCCGTCTAAAATGCGTTTTACTCGTATCAGAGGTTTTATTGTGACTTTATTAACTCGTAAAATGCTGTTTTGAAATGCCGTTTTAGGACTCATTCATATTATCTTATTATGGTCAGTTGAAAAAGCATTTGAAGCCATGTTGCTTCCAGTAAATACATAAAACGGAAAATTGACATTGAGGGAAGTCATCAAAATGACCAAATAGTTTTATAGTACCCATTTCGAAGAAAAATTGGCTTTTTGGCAAAAATGTGATTTCTTCCCATCGCCATATTGAAATATAAGAAATCATTGAAGTACACTAAATTCCAAATGAAATGCAAATGAACTGTTGATCAGAGACCAATTTCAGCATTATTTTAGATAACCTTATTGAGATGCATTAACTTACAGGACATTCATGACATAATATATCGAATATATTTGTTTCAATTGTGGTTTTGTTATTGCTAACTCGTATAATTTCCGAGACGCATTTATTTTCGACGCTTATCGTGCCAAACCACAAAATTAAATCCGCTTAAGACAAGTGCCTCCTAAAGCACCAACTGGCCATTCTGAGGTGTTACGGACGCGAGACGCTATTTTTTTCAGATTTGACATCCTGCACTACGCGCGGCCTATGTTAGACTGGTGCAGAAATAACCAGTTTGATTTTGTACCAAAAGGCCTCAATCCACTGAACTCGCCGAATTTCATTCGATGGGTCGGTTTGGGCCATCATGAATGCCAAACTTCGTATTCGAGAACAAGCTGGCTTTAAAGAAAAAGTGCACAGTGGTTCAGTGATTTAGCTGGAAAGATACATTTTCAGCCTAAGTTTGAAGATTTGGAGCAAAGTTGTATTGCAAAAAGTTGTTTCTAGTGCTAAGGTACTTCTTCTTGTGGGAATGAAAACTAGAGTGGTCCTTATTTTCAAAGAAATAGAGAATCTAGCTTTTATATTTGCAGCACTTAAGGCATATAATCGAAAAAGTTGTAGATGAAATAATTTAAGGCAATTTAGATTGAGTAAATTTTTTTGTAGCCTTAAAAATGTCCGAATAAGTGCAGTTTTTCCACCGTGGCTTAGGGTGTCCCTATGAAGATCAGTTAGTTTGTTCCAACTTTTTAATTTAAAATATCTCAGCAAACTTGTCTTTTCATAGATTCTACAGCAATGAAAGATACAATTTTTGGTGTGCTTGACCACAGTTAACACTTGAAAAAATAAAACTTTTGACGTGTAAATCTTACCGTTAGCAAGAAATTTATGATTTTTTTATAAAATAAGAAGCGAAGATAGTGACTATTTTAGCTCACCAACAGATGTCAATCCATCCAGCAGGGCACTTTTCACAAAATTTAAAACAAGAATGTTTTTTGTAGTGTACCAAAAGCGTACCCTAATAATCAGAAAATTTCAAAACCTCCCTAGAAAATCAACCATGTCTTCTGAAAATAGTTCATTTGAGGTACGTTCAACCTCTACCCGTACAAATTGTTCATGGACCCTTTAAAAATAGTTTGAGAATACAAAATCCTCAGCAGGGCACAACATTATCCCTGAGCTATTTATGAAAATAATCAGAAAATTTAAATCCTCCTTAGCGAATCAACCATGTCATCCCAATAACGTACATTCAACCGATACCTGTACAGATGGTCTCTTTATGATTAAAAGCATGCTTAAAAATTAATTTTATAATGCTTGCTTGTTATCTACATTCAGGGTGCACAATGTTTAGCGGGAAGTAGCCAATCAAGGGTGGTTCCTTAATCGTATTATTAAAATTACATATTTGACTACGGAGTACCGTAGGATGTACTTAAGTAGAATGTTTTATAGGTCATTTAGGGTCAAATTTTCGTGAAAAATCTTAATCCGAGGTCAAATTTTACATATAATGTATTAAAAAAGTTTTAAAGAAGTAAGTATGATAATGTTTGAGTAACGTTTAAATCAAACATTAGATTCAGAAGGCACGCTATTGCTACACTACTTTGGTGTAGTTTTTGAAGCGTTAAATGAAGAATTTCACCAAATCGACCGTTTATTCAGCAGGGTACCTAAAAACAAGAAATTTGACATGTACGTTCATAATACACTACACTGAAAGAATTGTTCATATTTAATGTATGTGTCACACACATAAATTTTAGCAATGTGATTTTACAAATAAAATTTATGTGTGAGACATATGAATAAGTTCAGTTGGTACTCAATAAAATTTATGTGTGACTACACATGGAGGTTATCGTTAGAGACAAATGATTTTCGTTTGATTATTTATGTTTTGTATTGTTGATTTACATCAGTTTGAAATGCTGGGAGCATAGTTTCAATGCGAGGCTTATATTACTTGAAACCCAAGTTAAGAATATCTAGAAACTTGATAAAGCACGTAATGTTTTATTAATACATTACGTGCTCCATAATTTTCGTGTTGCCTAATAAATTATTTAGCGGTAGTTATTTCATACAAACTTTGTTTTTATATTTTACATTCAAACATCCGTATGCATACATTAGAATACAATAGAAGGCTCAAAGCTATTTCAGTATCATATTGCCTAACCTTAAAACATTTCATAAATCCATTGTTTGAAAATTTCGCTTTTTGCGAAAATACAAATGATTTTCAATTAAACATGGCATGATTGGGGGTCCATCAATATCACTTGAATCTAAAATCTTAAAACATTGTTTTTTATAAAGAACTTCGTAGGCAAGATAATGATCGATATAATTACCAGTAGACCATTGTTCAGTGATTAAAAATAAGGTTCCCTTATTAATTATTAGCAAATCAACTATTTCATATAAGTTAACTATTTGTAACTCCGTGGTTGTGACATAAGTTCCCACTTTGAACTGTGTTCCATTATAATTTACAACGGTCGCCATCTGAATGCTATCGTCAATGTTAAATGGATAAGGAATTGGCAGCTTTTCATAATAGTCCTTATCACTTAAATTACATGAACATATATCACCATGAAGTGCAGATGTAAAGAATATTTTCTTATATAAATCGTGGCTGAATTGTAAAGCTGCCTTAATACAAAGTGTGTAAGCAATATTTCTTCTGGATGATATAATATGAGCATACTCCTTGAATCCTTTATGTTTTGCTTCGTACCGAAAGTTCATCATTTTAACAACACTACCATTGTTATCTATAACAGAACCATAATGGCAAACAAAATGTTGTTTTGGCTTGAGATGCTCTTCAAAAAGTTCTTGATAGAGTTTGTGGTGCTCTCTACATAAATCATTGAGTTTTACAATATCACACTCAGAGAACGACAGAGATAGAGCTTGTTCAGTAAGCTTAACGAGAATTATGCAATAACCCCAAACGGGATCATTCCGTGGAACAAAGGGTCCCATAATTAAAGGAAAATAATGTAGAAAAGCTCTCATTTCGCTCGCTGTTGCTCTGATTACGACAGATTTGCTTTTTTTGTTTGATAGAAATGTGTCGTTGATATCAGGCATTCTGCTCAAAGATGAATCTAGGATTGTCTTACTGAAAAATGATTTGTGTGCATTAAATTTACTGAGAGAAATAAACTTTTTTTGATACACACAGTAGTTCATGACGGCCGTAAGACCAAACGTACAGACACCACCGCTGTAAAAATCATGCATTAGGTCTACACTTAAGTTATCTACCACGTGGAATGAAGGGAGCAAATTAAAAACTGATTCGCCTCTAATCCCGGTTTCAGATGGCCTGTTTAACTCAACATCGCTACGGTAGTTTTGGATCGTGCGTCTGTACTCGACATATTCTTCAGTATCTGCTTGGCATTGTTCTCGTGATCTACGACAAAACCTACAATAATGATTAGCATTGAACGTAAGAAACTGCATCATCTGATGCATGCCTAGATTATCTCCTTGCAAAATAGTTAAAACAAACTTAACTTTAACGTTGCTTCCATTGCGGAGGGTGAAGCTTATTCCATGATCTTCAATTTGCTTAAACTTTTGCAAAATATACTTAAACAGACAATTGATACCATGCTCGTTTAAATCAACCTTCTTCACCATTGCAGCGACGAATATATTGCAAAGCTTCGAGCTGTACTGATCAGGAATAGTTGGGAATGAATAGTATACACCACATATAGAATGTTTTTTGTTATGGGAGCTGAGATTATCATTGATTTCGAAGTCATCTGTGTAAAGTGATATTGGTATCAACAGTTCAGTTTGATACTTTTCCCTTATTGCCTTCCATGCTGTTCCTGTTGCAATGCTATTTTTAACAGTACATGCTTCAAGTTTTGCTGTATGAGTTAGAGTGGTTTCAAGAACTTCAGGTACACTAAAGAATGCCTTAATCTGGAATTCTATATTTATCATAACTAAATAGTTGGTTGCATCTTTGGCTTTTACATCATTAACATCGATAATAACAGGTTTATTGTTTTCAATAGCAATCATGTACGGATATCTAAAAATGTTCAAATTCTCAAGATATTTGAAAAACTTGAAGTCAGAATCTATAAAATCAAATGGACTTTGGAGTCGTTTAAGAAGGCCTTTAAGCTCAAAAACAGTCTGAGGTTCAACTAAATTAAATGGAATGAGCTTTTCAATCTTAGCTGCTATTTTGGAAGTTAACAAGCTTGTCTTTTTTTGCACATTCCTAGTATCAACTCTGGATAAATTGGTCTCATTGTGAAGCTCTAAAGTTAATTCTACTACCGCTTGACAAATTTCTTCCAAATCCTCATGATACAATGATTTGTGTTGTACACGATTTTCTTGCTGGATGTGCTGATTAGTAGTGTTTGCCACTGAACATGTTGTGTCTTGCTGTTGGCTGATTCTTGCAGTATCGGTTTGGTTTGACTGAGCTGGGCTTGTAACCGGGAATTTTTGTGGAGGCTGAGCTACTGTATTGCTTTCGTAATTCTTGTCATGTCCAAGAAAATGGCGTTTGAATACATACCAGTTTGCCATAACTTGATGACATCCTGGAGACGTGCAAATATAACGATAATTTCGTGGAACTTTATGGAATTTAGCTAGGTGGTCGAAGTATACATAAAGTGATGGAAAGCTTTCCAAGCAATCGTCAATCATACAGTTGTACATGGTGCCAAAAGCCGCTTAATTGTATTTATAGAGTCGTACTGCTCAGCCACTGGTATTTCGTATATAAACGAGCATATGAAGTTCCAAACCAAGCGACAAAGTTTGGAGTATTCGAGTCCGAATACAGCTGTTAGCTTCACCAGTGTATCAATGGCTCTCGCTGCAGAGTCAAGTTGATAGATGACCCCTCTATAGTGCACTTCGTAAGTACCGGTCAAGGTTCGATAGTCTTTACCTTTGAACACGAGTTTTGGTACGGTCAGAAAACCATATGAAGCGTACGTTGTTTCAAACTCGATAATCTTTGTTAATGCTTGCTCATCCGTCTCAGCAAAGAAGATTATGTCCTCCTGAGCCGCGAGAATAGAAGGTTTGAATTTCTTGGTCACTTTCGTTGGTTTTAGCTCGTTGTTTAACAGAAGGAGTACCCCACATATCATGGAGTCTACAAAGTAAAAATGTGGTAGAAATTATCTATAAATTCATTCCAGTATAATACTACCTTGATCCAGATCAGAGGAACCAAGATATTCGGTAATAGATTTAGATAAGTCGTCTTTGTATGGTCTGCAAAGATGGGTTATCAGGCTGGGTAGAACACGATCCCACTTTCGCATTCCTGCACTGTTACCAACAGCAAGCAGTCGGAAATCAACGTCAATCTAAAAAAAAGTATGGAAATGTGCATTAGTTTCTATTCAGATTTATGTATATGTAGAAAGCTATGTATAAATCATACAAAAACATCCAGACACCTGATGCAAAAATGTCTACATAATGTGCCTGTTTGACAAATAAAGAACACCAGGACAATTTGTCAATAGGATGCTTTGGCTTGCAATGTAATTATTTATAGCTGGCTAGCTTTCTATTGGTATTTTTATCGTTTATCGTTTTTATCGTTTGTTATCGTGTATTAACAGTACAACCGCCCCCCCCCCCCTCCCCTCGCACTATCTCAGTGGATTATGCAATTCAGCGTAACAAATGATGGAATATAAGAGAATAAAGAAAACAACATAAATTCAGAAAACTAATTATGATTTATAAATCCACGTAAAATAAAAGCGTAAAAATCGACTCTTTAGTATCCACTTCCCTAGCGAACATGTTTATTATAGGTGTTTTAAGGTCAATCTAAATCGTCGTAGAAACATCCATTGATTGAACCTTGCGTATTTGTGGGGCATCCATCTAGGTCTCCTTCCAAAACCTAAAATCATGAGATTTTCTTATATGTTAAATATTTTCCTATTTTTACCTGCCATTGTGTATTCACTTTGTACACGAAATTGGTCTTGTGATTCCTTTTCACAAAGCAGCCTTTCTGGCACCTGTCGCCCATCAAGTTTGTTTTTCTATTGGGATACGATGACTATCCCATGAACCCACGTCATATTACTTTTTTGAGCACTGCAAGCACTGGAAAGAACATAAAACTTAATTACCACTTAAAGCTCATAACTAAACAAATTCAAGAGTGGCTTTTCAAATTGACGCAGCTAAGATTGTAAACAACAGTTTTACACATCGATTACATTTTGTCACCTCACTCGCTCAATCGGACACTACTAACAAATCGACGTGTTTACAATAGTAACTGTGTCGGTTGAAAAAGATTCGCTTGAATTAGTTTTCATTCAAGAAAAAACGTATACGTACCATATACTTCTGTCACTGCTCTTTTTGCTCGATCAAAACTGTTGTGGTTTTCGTGAAGAGTAATTCTAAGTAGTAACATTTTTCGTTTTCGGCACCATGGTCCATGTTACGAGATGACAGGAGACGCTGCACCAATATTGTTTTTGCTGATATTGATGTTGTTTTCACAGGCCACTACCATATTATATCAATGGAACTATCATTTCTAAAAGCTCCACCACAAATTGATGCCCCGATGCCGGACCAGTTAACAAAATATCACGGATAATTCACTACTTCACGTAGGTCGGTAATCGCGAACAAGCAAAATTTGTTTTGCACAACAATCAAATCAAGCGTTCAAAATCATAAGGTCCTAACTACAAAAGCAATTCTTGTCACCGATTGTGAAATAATTTCAGGTATTTCTTAACGCAGTATTTACCGAAAAAGTTTTATTAGTTAACAAAAGCAACACCAATCATACCTATAAATGCAAGCTATTTATCAGGAAAAGAGAAAATCGATGCAGAGAATTGATCATCGTAGTTAGGCGCATATATGATTGTGAAGGTATATTTGTTTATAACAGGAAATGGAGCGCTTGCGCGAAACAGTTCAATGAGGTCTTGAAAATTCAATATGGTAAATAATTCAAATCTAGCGTTTAAAATCATAAGGGCCATACTTGTATGATAACTTTTCTCGCAATATTTATTCACTTTTCTGTAAATAAATATTAATAATCCAAATAGCAATTCAATGATCACGGTAAAACATAAATAGCCAAATAATAATTGTTAAAGGCTCAATAATGGCTATGAAGGACTCAATCATGACTATAAAGTAAGACACTGGGGCTACCAAATGCAAATTATACGCATTTATGAGTAACATATCTGCTACTTATACATGACTTTAATGCATTCGATACATAGAAGCGAGCAAAGAAGTTATTGATTTGACAGTAACAGATACTAATAAATGGATAAAGTTTTTATGGGTAGGCCCAGTTTCTCCTTGAAATAACGTTCTTTAAAGTCGAAATTAAGTACTTTGCGGTTTCTTTGAAGAGAATATGTAGATACCACAACCTTTATGGTTCTGAACGCTAGATATATCTTATTTTTGCAGTTGTTATTTACCAATTGATATCCGAATTCGTTGCTGTAGAGTTGGTATCGCTTGAGTAGATTTGGACCAGAATTTGGTTTTGCAAGTTGCACTTTCCTTGCTTTGAACGATGCTGCCCACTTATCCAAAACTGTTGCCCACGGCTTCGAATTTTGTTCTAACCAGATCACAGCATCCTTAACACAACTGTCTTCAACTACGTTTGGCGGTTCTGTATACTTTTTTGATACAGTGGCAAGATAATGCTCCTCGTTTAATTTGCGTTTGGTAGTTTTCTGTCTCAGGTTGGAGATGCGGTTGTACAATTTTCCACCGTGATTTTTCTTGATGCCTCCTCTTGCGATGAAATATGTGTCCTGAACATTTTAGGAAGGAAATTATTTTTTGGGTTAGTTTTTAAATATAAATTTTCTATACCTACCGCTTTCTCGTATTTGAACTGAGCAGTTATAGCATCTGCATATCGGCGCAATACATCCTCAACTAACGGAAACCCCTTTTCACAATGGTAATCGGCAATGATTCCAACGAGTTCTCGTTTACTATCTTTTGATAGTGGACCATGAAGAGCGCGTTCCAAAATATGCTGTCCAACAACAGTTTGTGATAGTATGTTAACCAATACGTTAGGGCTGAAATGGTTCGGAGCTACATAAATTCTAGATAGTGGTTTCGTCTCTTCGCTATGTGAAGAAGAGGATACGGATTGTGATGGACAATTTGATGCTGATGGTTCTGTTTGCTGTGCAGTTTTGGAACTACTTTGAGCAGAGGTTGCGGAATGGTCCTTCACTTCACGAGGTCTAGAATGCGTGTTAAAATTTGATAACGCAGTTATAGGCAAGTCTGGTTGTTGGTGGGTCAGTGTATGCTTGATTATATTTGACACAATAACCGATGTTGCAAGTTCCTGGTTTACTTTTAGCTCTCCTGTGCTGATATCGACTGATTCTGCAAGTTCCGACTGCCCACTTTGTGAATCTTGATCGATGTCGGGATCTTGCGACTGCTCAGACCACTTTTCCTCGACAATCACTTCAGCAAATCCAAACACTTTAAAACCCTATGTTGAAAAAAAAACTCATTTACATCTCAAATCAATGATTTTTTGTTGTATTGTACTTTTACTTACGTTGATTTCTCTCCAAGAAATTATACGGTTAAAAATTTCATCAGTATTCCATCGCTGATTTCCATTGCTGGTGGCGTTATTCAAAATGCATGTCAGCTCGTCCTTCGTTATATTTATCAACGATGCTATGTCAAACTCTTCGCCTAAAAATGGAAACAAACAACAAAAATACAATAAGATTACATTTTCCTCGTGTTTTTATGAATGTACCTTCGAAAATGTGGAGTATTTCGTTGGGTAAACTCAAATCTTCAAGGATAACTTTCTCAAACTTTTTTTCGGCCTCCATTTTGAAATTCATTGTTACTAGGTCGAGCAGACAGTTATGTATTGTTTTGATGTGTACCCACACATAGTTTTTTGCTATGTGTCACTTCTTATGACGTTCATTTGAGCTGCACTTATTTTGCATATGTTAAGCACATGACATTTATGTGTAGTTTATAAAATTAATGTGTCGATCGCTTAATAGATGTTATGTGTGAAATCATATAAATAAAATCTTTGCTGTTTTATCAGTGTACACTACTCGGTACACTACAAAAAACATGCTTGTTTAAATTTTTATGAAAAGTGCCCTGCTGGATGGTTTGACGTCACCAACATCTATATCTATAATTGCCTTTATTTCTGCAAATAAAAAAGCTAGATTTACGATTTCTCTTAAAATAAAGACCACCCTAGTTTTCATTCACATCACACGGAGGATTATCAGAAACAACATTTTAGAACACAATTTTAAACCAAAACTTTAAACTTAGGCTGAAAATTTGTCTTTCCAGCTGAATTCGCATTCTGGACCACTGGGCAGTAGGTAAAAGTATCAAAAGATTGCTCCAAATTTGCCCACGACCTTATGAGTGGGCAAAGATCATAGACAAGAGCTTCGATAAACCAATGAAATAGAAACCTAACCAAAATGATCTTGTGTATGCCATGGAAGTTTGTAAAAAATTACAGTACAAATTAATGTTTGGTGATAATTTTTTGGTGGCTTATTTTTTTTCGAAAACAGTCTTCATTGTTAACAAACACATATTTGTTGAAGTTTTCAGAAGCAGATAATATCGCATCTCCATGCGAAGCGCTAGGGGCGGACAGTGATTTTATTGCTAGAACGCAAAGACGTGAAGAGAAAGTGTATTGATAGGTCCGTATAGGGCAACGGCAGGCTTTGAAAATGAAAGATACAAGATTGAAAACGAGCGGAGGGCATTTGAATAACACAAAACACATATTTGTTGTTTTTTCAGCAGGGTACTATAGGTTGTTCACGTAAGAATTGCAACACATAAAGCGTTTTGTCAAAAAACCGTCTTATGACCAATTGTCTTGAAAGAAACGGAGTGTTAAGACAATTAACTCGGGTTAATTTTGCATGATTATTAAACTTGCGCTGCAAATCCAAATGCATTTAGTTTTCTCTAAAGACCGTTCATAAAATTTTGTACAACATAGGAACCGACAAGTTTTGGTGCATTGACCCATGCTTTCTTAAATGTTTTATTTGTTTCAACTGACTCAGATGTTTGTATGGTTGGTAAATGGCAGGACGTCGCATACGAAGGTTACTTCCCGTGTATGCAAGTATAAAAAAACCCCACTTAGTGACTCTTCCGCAGATTTGGTGGCGTACCTGTCTACTTCCGGCCGGTCGGTGGATACTGGGAATCTTCTGTCCGATGTGGAAAGGGTTGGCCACGCTTGAGTTGCGGAATCAAATTCTGCAAATTTACGAAGCTGGTAGCCTATCTTCTATTTCACACACAATTTACTGAACTCACACTCAATTTAAAACTTACTTTAACTAGTACAAACGCCCTCTGAACATACGCGTACACTTCAAGTTCGTTCATAAGCCATAGACCGTTCATAGACTCATTTTTTAAAACCTCAGCACAACCCTCCCCCCTCGTAGACTTTACGTGGATTATAAATAGCCAAAAAAAACATATGAGTTCAAGGGTCTTATTGGCGACCTAGAACATCTTCATTATGAAGAAGTTTAGGAAAAAAATAGATGCCTAATTAATAGTATAAAGCGTTGTTTTAGCATATGATTCATATGTTTATGTATAATTAAATAGTTAGTAATTAACGTTAAACATTTTTGTATCCTTCTAAGATGTTCAAGGTTATCCAAAATGCACTTGAGTTCAGAACTTTAGATCTACAGTTGTAACAGAAGCTTTTAAGGCTGTTTATGGTAACGATATGTATTCAAACATATTGTTAACCTTCCAAACAGTCATAATTTGATGATGTTGTGACATTCTAGGTCATCCAAACTGTCCATGAGTTCAGAACCTAAGATGTACAGTAATAACTATAGCTTTTTGGGCTATTCAAAGTAACACTACGTATTCAACGAAGCGTTACTTTGAAAAGCGATTACGAGAATATTTTAGAACGTAAACAAACATTAGGAAATAAATTTCGATGATCGGGGTCATCCAAACTGTCCTAAAGTTCAAAACACAAGATCTAGAGTTTTAAGAATAGCTTTTTGGGTTACATAAGGTGACTATATGTATCCAAACATATTCAATGAATCTTATGGAAGGTTAATGGAACAGATTATATTTCTGAAACTTTCTTATCCTCTAGAGGATCCAAATTGTCCTACTGTTCAAACTTGAGATTTACAGTTGTTACAGTATTTTTTTGGCAATACAATGTTACAATAAATATTCAAACGTATTCAATTACTATTCTTAAAGGCCGCCAAACATTATAAAGCATTATGGCATGTTCTGGGTCATCAGAACATAAAATCTACAGTTGCAACAATAGCTTTCTGGGCTATGCAGAGCTATGTCGTATATTGAAACATATTTATTGATTATCTTGAAAGACCAACAGACGTTATAAGGTAATCTTCTAGGTTATCCAAACTATCCTGGCATTCAAAACATAAAATCTACTGCTGTAACTGTAGCTTTCTGGGCAAAACTAAGTGACAATATGTATTTGACCAATTTCTAATGAATCTTCTGTAAGGTAAACAAATAGAATGAGATATTTTGGGATATCAAATCTATTTTTGTCGTCGATCAGTACGGACGCTTTTTTAATTAGCTCTAAATACGATAAATTTGCCGCACGCGATTCGTTTACTTAATTTTGTCTGATTCAGCTTTGTTTGTTTTCTTCTTTCGTAAATATCATGGACTGTGAAATTTGTGCTATCGACACCTCTGTCGATTCAGTTATGTGGTCGTGTGTAGGGTGCCAGCGGAAATATCATCCGGCATGCATTGGTGTGACTGTCCAGCGGGGCTCACTACGGAGGAAGGACAGGAAGGTGGTGGACGTAAACTCATACGTACTACCGTGCTGCTACTCTTGTCAAGAATTTTTACACGCAAAGTTAGAATTCAATGCCCTCGTCGAGCAGCAAAAACTTCTTGAGAAGCAATTAAATGCTAATGCATCGATTTGCACTACATCAAGAAAAGCCGAGCATGGTCCAGGAAGCAATTGAAGGCCTAGAAATATCACTCACAAGCATAAAACATGATCTGGCCTTAATAAACAAAGGAAGTAGTCTATCTGGCAGTGTCGTTGCCATTAAAAATCACGTTACTTCGTTATTTGACACGTCGATGTCAGCAACGAAGGAAAATGTGCATACATCGATAAAAGCGTTGACTTCAGAATTATCAACTGACCTGCGCAATATAAACAATGAAATTAGTCAACTAAATCAATTGTCTTTAGATACAGCGGCTAGCTGCAATATGCATGCGAATTCTATGCTCGGGCTAGATATTATAGACGAACTAAAATCCTTATCGGCAAACATATCATCATCACGGAGTATTGTCCCTTTGCCTCCGCCAGACGATTCGTACCCCAGCTTGGAAACTGAACTAAGCGACAACTCTGGGTGGCGCCTACTCGGTACCAGGAAGGTATGGAGGGCAGACTGGACCGACTATGATGAGCGTAAACTACGTCGCCTAAAGCAACAAAAACTTGCCGACAAAGCGGCAAAACGCAGAAAGCAACAAAAAATAACAAAAATCAACTACAACTCTAACCAACATAATCCATGCGTGAACAACGTTCACTTCAACGCCAACAACATAAATCGATACAACACGTTGGAAAAACCCATCAATGCTTATGATTCCAACAACGCCAACTACAACAACTCTAGCTATCTCAACTTCAGAAACCAGAACAGTTTAAATATCCTTCCGACTGATCGAGAGCTTCTCGCATCAGCAAGAGATCGTTTCTCCAAACCACCGGGTAATTATGTACCGCAGATTCAATTTACAAAAGGGGAAACCTTAAATCCGTATCCAACGAGCGTCCCTTCAAACTTATCTTATATGGCCCATGCGAGCTCATCGACATCGTGTGAGGCGTGTACAAGTAGACATACGTGTTTTCGCCGAAACTGACGCCCTCTTCAGAGGAAGACTTCATAGATTTGACGCGTTTATTTGAGGAAGCTGATCTACATGAGGTAATTCCTCATTCTTCAAGTGAGTCTTGTGTGTATAATAAAATAGAATTAACTGAAACAATAGTTTATTGTCAAAATTTTAATCGTATGCGCAGTGCACAAAAAATTAACGAAGTTCGGAATAAAATTAACGGTCGTCTATACGATATCATATTAGGAACTGAAACAAGTTGGTCTGATGAAATCAAAAGTGAGGAAGTTTTCGGTAGCAAATTTAATGTATTCAGATGTGACCGTGACTTGACATTATCAGAGAAAAATCCAGTGGTGGTGTGCTTATTGCCGCCAATGCAAACCTCAAGCCGAAATAATCCCTAGTGAAAAACATAAAGAATTTGAAGACGTGTGGGTAAAAGTAACGATGAATGGCGAACTTCATCTTTTTGTATCTGTTTACTTTCCTCCACATACGGCTAAAAAAGCTTCATATGACAAATTTTTAAACATCGCGGAATCTAGATTTCATGTTTTGGAGCCTCAAACCAAGGTTCACATCTATGGAGATTTTAACCAGAAAACAGTTGATTTTATTCACGATAAGGATAACGAATCCTTACTGCTTCCAATTATAGGTGAAAATGAAACTTTACAACTTATCTTTGATAAAATCAGCCACCTAGGACTTCATCAAATTAATCATGTTCGGAACCAGCTTGACTGCTATTTAGATTTTGTTTTTACTAATTGTACTGAAGATTTTAGCATTGACGAAGCTTTAGACCCACTATGGAAGAATGAAAAATTTCATACTGCTATCGAATATTCATTATTCTCAGATTCTCATAGGCAACGTCCAGAAGATACTGATTATGAACTTGTTTACGATTTCAAAAACATAAACTATACTGAAATTAACAGAAAACTAACAAATATAGATTGGCAGAACCTTTTTAAAAATGAAAAAGACATGAACAAGGCCGTTGACATATTTTGTAACAATCTATATGCAATTATTGACGATTACGTTCCAAAGAAAAAGAAGAGAATACTAACAAACTATAAGCAACCGATATGGTATACACGTGAAATCAAAAATCTCAAAAACAGAAAACAAAAAGCTCACAAAGCATACAAAAAAATCAAAAGTTTACCAAATTTAGATAAATACATAGATATTTGTAGAGCACTTGATGCAGAAATATCATCAGCATACGAAAGGTACAATACAAGAGTAGAAAATAATATAAAATCCGATCCAAAGGCGTTCTTTAACTTCACGAAGGAAACAATGAAAACGTGTAACTTTCCTTCCCGCATGCAGTTTGAAGAGTTTGATGGTTCTGAAAGTGGAGACATTTGTAATCAGTTTGCACGCTTTTTCCAAAATATTTATAAGAAATCCAACGATATTCTTGACCTCAACTATTTTTCCTATCTACCTGAGCATCAAAATGACGTATCAGTTGAAAACATCACTGTTCAAGAAATTTTAATGGCACTTAAAGGACTTGATGCTGGAAAAGGACCTGGTCCAGATGGGATACCTCCAGTACTATTGAAAGAACTAGCAACTTCTTTTGTTAAACCCCTGTTTTGGCTCTTTAATCTATCACTTCAATCAGGAGACTTTCCACTATTCTGGAAAAAATCATTTTTAATACCTGTCTTTAAATCTGGCAAACGATCAGACATTAAAAATTATAGAGGAATCGCAATCATTTCAAGCATTCCTAAAATGTTTGAAGCGATTGTAAATCAAAAATTATTCAACCAGGTAAAAAATCGGATTTCGAATAATCAACATGGTTTTTTCAAAGGCAGATCAACATCGACTAATCTATTGGAATTTGTAGAATTTTCCTTAGGTGCAATGGATAGAGGAAATTTTGTGGAAGCTTTATATACTGACTTCAGCAAAGCGTTTGATAGAGTTGACATTCCATTGCTACTTTTCAAACTTAAGCGAGTAGGTTTAACCAGGACACTATTAAAGTGGATCGAATCTTATCTGACAGATAGAACACAGGAGGTACGTTTCAAAGGAAAGATCTCTAGATCAGTTAATGTTACCTCAGGAGTTCCACAGGGATCTCATTTAGGTCCTCTTTTATTTATTCTTTTTGTTGATGATGTTAATCTTGTATTAAATCATCTTAACGTTATTATCTATGCTGATGATATGAAACTGTATATGGAAATCTGTAGTGAGTTAGATTTGCAACATTTTCAGAGTGAAATTGATGTCTTCTACAAATGGTGTGCTAAAAGTCTGCTTGATATTAATATAAAAAACCCGCATTAATCCACCGATGGTGAGACTGAACCCTTCTTACACTTCACCAGAATAACGAACTCAAATGTGGCCAATAATGTACTAGATAGATATTTTCATTAGAAATCCCAGGAAGATCCAGGAACATTCGATATGTCATACATTCAGTTTATAAAATTAACTATTTGTCAATCCTGAACGTATTGTTCATCCAAGTGATTAACATATTGCCATTAATAGTCTGTAACAGCCTGTTTATGTTAGTTATATAAGAGGGGAAATTACATAAATTTTAGAAATTTCATATAATCAGTCCAGAGAATGAATTATTAGACAATCCTAAGCGTCAATTTTGATTATCGATATGGGTTCAAGATGCTTAATAAGTACATGAATATAGTAAACGGAGACTTTGTATAATTTTCGAATATACTCGTTGCAGTTCAAAACCAGACCACTCGAGCCAATCGATGCTGCTTTAATTCTATAGAGTCGCATAGTGTGGCTAGTCCGCTGTATGTGCTATACAACGCACCAGATGCGACACAATAGAATGCGAGCGTCATCGATTGGTGTGATTGGTCTTGTTCGGTTTTGCACTGCAACGAGTATATTGTCATCTCACAATTATGTGCTCTCAGGTATTGTTTTGGTCATATCTCCATGAAGAATTATCCAATCATAATGAAATTTTGACCAGTTATTTGGAAATATCATAGCTTTAATTTGGCACCAACAAAACTAAAATCGGTACACAAATAGCTCAGTATGTAATCGGAGACTAAACTGTTTGATTACTATTATAATAGGCCTTCAAGTACTGTTTCGTTCATATCTTCGTAACGAAATGTCCGAATGAAAAAAAAATCAATAGCGTTCTATGGGAATGTTGTAGCTTCCATTTGCCGTCAACAGAACTGAAATCGGTTCACAGATGGCTGAGAAACCGATGTGACATTATTTGTAACGCACACACACACATACACACACACACATCACACACACACACACACACACACACACATACATACACACAGACATGTGCTCAGTTCGTCGAGCTGAGTCGAATGGTATATGACACTCGGCCCTGTGGGCCTCGGATAAAAGTCGAGTTTTCAAGCGATCTTAATACCCTTCTATTGATGTAAGAAGGGTAAAAAGGAAGTTAACATAATGAAATTTTGAACACTTATTTGGAAATTTTATAACTTTAATTTGACGTTAACAAAGCTTCAATCCTGAGCTTCAATTTTGATTATCGATATGGATTCAAGATGCTTAAATAAGTACATATTCGTTGAAAATAGTAAATGGAGACTTTGTGTAATTTTCGAATATACTCGTTGCAGTTGAAAACCAGCCACTCGAGCCAATCGATGCTGCTCTAATTCTATACAGTAGCATAGTGTGGCTAGTCCGCTGTATGTGCTATACAACGCTCCAGATACGACACAATAGAATGCAAGCGGCATCGATTGGTGTGATTGGTCTTGTTCGGTTTTGCACTGCAACGAGTATATTGTCATCTCACAATTATGTGCTCTCAGGTATTGTTTTGGTCATATCTCCATGAAGAATTATCCAATCATAATGAAATTTTGACCAGTTATTTGGAAATATCATAGCTTTGATTTGGCACCAACAAAACTAAAATCGGTACACAAATAGCTCAGTATGTAATCGGAGACTAAACTGTTTGATTACTATTATAATAGGCTTCAAGTACTGTTTCGTTCATATCTTCGTAACGAAATGTCCGAATGAAAAAAAATCAATAGCGTTCTATGGGAATGTTGTAGCTTCCATTTGCCGTCAACAGAACTGAAATCGGTTCACAGATGGCTGAGAAACCGATGTGACATTATTTGTAACGCACACACACATACACACACACACACATACACACACACACACACACACACACACACATACATACACACAGACATGTGCTCAGTTCGTCGAGCTGAGTCGAATGGTATATGACACTCGGCCCTGTGGGCCTCGGATAAAAAGTCGAGTTTTCAAGCGATCTTAATACCCTTCTATTGATGTAAGAAGGGTAAAAAGTGTAACATCATATCATATTCAAGAAAACTTACTCAACATGATTTCACGTATAATCTAGGAAATCAGTTAATTGAAAGATGCAATAAAATTAGAGACTTAGGAGTGATTCTTGATTCTAAACTGACCTTTGTAGATCATTTTAATGCAACAATTCTCAAAGCAAATAATATGTTAGGATTCATCAAAAGGTTCAGTTATCATTTTAAGGATCCATATACTATCAAAACACTTTATGTAACGTACGTTAGATCCATTCTCGAATATTGCTCTGTTGTTTGGGCTCCATACCAAGAAACATACATTAGTCGTATTGA
Organism: Aedes japonicus; assembly: GCA_034211315.2. Lineage (NCBI taxonomy): Eukaryota > Metazoa > Arthropoda > Insecta > Diptera > Culicidae > Aedes > Aedes japonicus. The sequence goes on from JASCZW010005321.1 coordinate 232,389, forward strand.
ATCTGTACAGAAACAATTTTTGTTATTTGCTCTTAGAAAACTAGGCTGGAATTCATTTCCTATTCCCTAGTATGAGTCTCGTTGCATGTTAATTGATATTGAATCACTGAAGAAAAGACGAGAAATTGCTTTGATCTGTTTTGTTAATATTGTTATCTCGCAGCGTATAAATTCGGAAAACCTTTTAGAAAGTTTGAACTATTATGAACCATCACGCATTTTAAGAATTAGAAATTTATTTCATGTAAGGCCTCAGAGAACAATTTATGCTAGCAATAGACCAATGAACAGAATGATGAACATATATAATGAATATTGTGAAATAATCGATTTTACTATGCCTAAAGCGGCAATAAGAAAAAAATTGACTGCAAGAGTTATACCTCATAGATACTAACTTTTTACAAATGTAAATATAAATGAATAAATGTAAATGTATATGTAGTCTACAATGATGATTGACGAAATAAATAAATAAATAAATATTCTAGGTCACCAAAACCGACCCTTGAGTTAAAAAGTTAAGATCTACAGTCGTAGCATTAGCTTTATAACCAATGAAAGGTGACGATATGCATTTAAACACAATCAGTGAATCTCCTGTAAGGTCACCAATCATTATCAGATTACCTTAGGATGCTCAATTTCATAAAACCTGACTTGAGTTCAGAACTTAAGATACACAGTAGTAATACAAAACGACGCTAACTTTTCAAACATATTCAATGAATATCCTGAAACGCCCACAGATATCACAGGATAATCGTGTAAGGTTTAGGTCATTCAAAACTTAAGGTCTACAATTGTAACAGTAGCTTTAGGGTTTAACAAAGTTAAGTTAGTTTGTTTGGCATGAATATCCCAAGAAGATCTCATAATGTCTGTTGGTCTTCTAGGGCATTCAATGAATATGTTTGAGTATATATCATAACATTGTGAAGCGGATAAAACCTCTGCTACTACTTGAGAGTGCATCTCAAAAAAAAAAATCCGACTCTTTTCAATCATTTCTATATTTTTGAGCACCAATTTAATCAGAACACACCAACTTGTTTGAATCATAACGCTGGGAGAATTTTAGGCCTGATAGAGTTCATTCAAAGAATATTGCATTGTATAATCTAAATGGCTTACATTTAGTTGCGTAGTCCTACGTCATCATTCCGAAAAACCCAATGGTACTGTACCTTATAGTTTTTTATATTTGTTTCATCGCAACGGTAGGTGAGTTGTATGTACAAAATGGATTATTTGTCACAAATACCCATAAATCTGTTTTTTCTGTTAACTAAATTTTGGCTAGCCACACGAAAGCTGCATGTTGGAAGAAATAATAACTTACATTTAGGTTTCCACATTTTAACCGTTTGACCAAATAACGATTGACCAAATAATTTGCACCGCACGTGAACCGAAGAATTATTACCCAATGATTACACATCCACTGATCCATATCGGTTAAAATAATAATGGTTTCAGTCTCCCATCAGGTTTTTACCACATACACATTGTTTGGTTGCAACTTGTAACTGGTGCTTCAAACTGGTTGGTCTTTTGGTTGGTCGGTCGTCGGTTGATCGGTCAGATATAATTTGTTTTGATGATTTACCCATAACTCCTTCCACCAGGCTTACGATAACCGCACCGATGGTTACCAGTAGCTATCGATCCAGCTGCCGTATTTGCCGAAGCACTAAAACTTTTTGTGGGATGCTCCCCAGGCCCGGGTAGGAGGTCAACACGTTATGCGACCATAAAATTCACGTGATGTTCCACCGCAATCTGGATAGAGCGTATTTTTCTGGCCCCCCTTTCGGACCGGTCATAGAAAGGGATGTGCGTAAGGTTGTATTTACTCTCTATTCCACGGCTATGGAACTGTGCGCGGTGAGTGGAAGCAATTTGGTCACATTCCCTCACGGATGATGGTCCCCACGAACAGAACAGAAACATCATCCGAAGTTTCGAGTGCCAACCGGAGTTTTAGATGAAAATAAAAATGCCGTTATGGTTTGGTGATGTCGAAGAGTCAATCTCGACGTTAAATTATGCATGTTGTGCGGTTAGTTGAATGGTTCCCGGGTCAGCCATTGTGCTTTTGGATTTATTCTATTCCATGTCAAATGAAAAATGACTCAACTCGCCCTGTTTTGGTTCGTATATTGAAATGTTATAATTTTCTATCTTTCTAACAATCATTCCAAATTGATTAGGGAGAAGATGATTCGAATCCAAAAATTGTCGCCATAATGGTTTCCGCATCATACATGTTACTAGAGTAACATACTAGAGTCACTAGAGTCACTTTTGTATTATATAGGGTGCCCCAGAAGATATAAGCACGATTTCTAAACAAAACTATATCGGATGATATAAGACAGTAAAGGATTCCAAGTAAATCTCAAGCAACACAGAGCTGTCAAAATTGGTCACAATCACTCGATTGTGACTTTATTAAGTTATATTGAAGTTACTTTTACTCGTTTGAAACAAAAGTGATGCTAGGGAAGGTGACGACTAAAATATATTTTTTTATTTGTCATAAACAATTTTTCTTGATATTTGCACTCTTATTTACATTGACTAATGATGCCATTTTGCCATAGCAGCTCCTCATTTTGGATCACTACAACGTTTCCAAAAGGGTCTGTGTAAAAGTGGTATTGATGTCTGAAGAAAAATGTATGACCAAAATAGTTAGTTTGATAAGTATGGTCTCTTTCGAAAACTTGTAGATAATATATCGACCATTCTGAAAAAAATACTCTGCAAAATAATTTATTAAAACTTTAAAAAAAACCAAACAATTTACTATCTTAAAACGCGAATAGAGCAGAATTCTAGGTTTTTTAAGATATTAAATCCTATAATGTTTACTTAAAACTGGCGGTTCACTGATCCTGGACCAACAAAAATCAAAAAAGTAACAAGTTTTGTCTGATTTTCATTTTTTTAAAGCTATTTATTTTACAGTGAATCTTTAATAAACAGGTCATCTACAACTGAATAGTAAATATTGTACTTGCTTTTTTACCGATGCGATGTCGCTCTCTTTGAGAATTATGCCGGAATTCATGAGTATACATTAGATCTATTCAATGGGGCTCGAGAATGATAACCATTATTTAAAGTAATTTTTAATTCCAAGGAAGAAAATTCGAATGCGCGTTTTTTGTGTGTAAATGTGTGGTGAAACGTGTTCTTGTATTACATTGAAATAAACAATCCACACTAGTGAGTGGCCCCAACAGCATCCCTTCTGTTGGTTTAAATCGGTCCTCAAACTTTATGTCTTAACTTACTCTTGTATTTTGCTGAAATAAACCACCCACATTTGTGGGAGGCCTCAACAGTATCCTAACTGTTGGTTTAAATTGGAGCCAATATTTGCATAACTTTACTGTGAATTTCTGTACAGAGAATAAACCAGGAACATGGTTAAATATCTTATTCGCTACTGACGTCAGCTGAATTCAGCACACCGTTTACCAAAACGAATTCTGCCTCAAACCCAGTCATTTTATCCAACATTCCAGTGATTTCTCGTGGATGTGGAGAGGATTTCTCGGTTTCCTTCCAAGCGAGTATTACGTCAACATATTTCTACCCATTCCCTACGGGATCTGCATTCGGGCGAGGCCGGCGCACAGTGGGACGAAATTAAAAAAGTGGGACATTGTATCTTCTACAATGTTTGTACATGTTTTGCGTACTTTATTTTTGTGTTAACACATTTGATTTAAAGGGTGTATACACCTAGATAAAAAATTACCTTTCTTATTGTTGGTTCAAATCGATGACTATTATAGATCATTATAGATCATTATAGATCAGGTCAATTCATGAAACTTTGTAGAAAAAAAAACTTCCTATCTCTTAACTGGACGAAGTTGTAAACGAAAAATATAAACATTGCGGAAAAGGACAACATGCAAGTTTTTGAGCAGCTTAGAAAAGGTCTCTTTAATTAAAAATACGGAAAATAATGAAAAATTATTGAATTTGTCTAACTAAGTCAAGTTGATATACTGAAAGTTAATCGTTAAATTAACATATTAATAAAACCTTGGAACTGAATTTGTTCTTGAACCTACAATTTAAAATTAACATCAAAAGGATTTTGTACAGACGAAACTGAAAAATTGTAAGCTGTAATTTATAAATCACACTGATAATATTACTAATAAAACCCTATTACAGCTAATGATGTTCCTAACAAAGAAAAAAAAAAGAAAGGTAAAAGAAATCAGTAACTACAATTGATCTTCTTCAAAATTTTGGGTGCTTCAAAAATACACTTCTTTGTACAAGACAGCCAATCATTATCTTTTCATTTAAAGGATTTACGTTCCGTTTTAATGAATTTTTTAAGCTATCGTTGAGTATGTGTTGATAATTGGTTAGCAGATATTAGCAGTTAATTTGGCTTAATTCAATTTATTCCAACAACTGATACCCTTCAAAATGATGTACAAATTTTAGGGGGGTGTAAGAGGGCAGCTAAAAAAATTTCAAAAATGTAACTAAGCTTTTTATTATATTACATTTCATTTAAAGTGATTTTTCATCTCTTTTAATAATGTTGAAAAGAAAAAAACTTGAAGCTTATTTGAATATTACAACGGAAAAAGTTCATCATTCTCGGGTACTTTTTCAAACAGACGTATGTCATTTTGTAAACAAAGAGGGGAAGTAAGATTCAAACGTAAATTTCTCGAAACCCTTAGCACTTTCATGCAAACTTGGGCCACCAACACAGGGAATAACATTGCTTTACATGATTGTGATGCTACTTTATGTGAGGGTACTGAGAATTTCGAGAAATTTGCTTTTGAATCTTACTTCCCCTCTTTGTTTACAAAATGACATACGTCTGTTTGAAAAAGTTTCCGAGCATTCTACTGCAAATCTTCCTTTTCATCATATTTTTACCCTCATAAAGGAAAAAAAAATGGGGTTTTTGGATACCTTTAATTATTTTTGCAGTTTTATATAGCAGGTTAAGCTCTGTTGCGAGAACTTGAAAAAGTTGCTCTCTATTGGAGATTAAATGTGACGTTATGGTTTCAATAACCATAATTCAAATGGTTCAAATTCTTTAAATTGTATGCCATTCATAAGCAATCCTGGGCCTCCTTTTAATTGCCACCAAGAATGCACCAATCTAAAACTTTTAGCTTAACGTTTGATTGCCAATTCTTGAAATATTTGATTACAAAACAGGTCATTCTAACAATATGATTTTCATGCAACAAAATAATTTAAAAAAATAAGTAATCTGCAGTTGGCGAGCATACCGACTTCTTTATTTTATTCTATTCGACCTGGAATAGATAATCTTTATCTTTTCCATGCGTGGAAGCAGAATAAATAGAACCTGACTTTCCGGTTTTTTGGTGCTTTATGGAGCAAACTAGCAAAGGCCCGTGTAACCGACACACAATCAAAGCGGGAAAAGTGAGGAAATAGCCAACTATTAAGAACTAGATGGAAAACGTGCTGTGACGGAAACGAATTGGACATGTAAAAAATGATGTCCTTAAGAGGGATAAACAGGGAAAGCGGGGAACAGGGAAACAATTATTTGCAAGATGGAAGCTACACACTTTGACATTCCTTACTTTACTCGAGATTAAAGCGAATCTCGACATGAAGTAAAAGGGGTGAGCATCAACACATTATCCAGCATAATATCATGTAAAATTAAAAGTGGGAACATATCTGGTCCCAGACAGAAAATTACGCTTGCTGGAAGTTAGTTTTGCCTCTTCACTGAAAATTAATTTTAGTTTGTAGGGAAGCGGTACCTATATTGAGCTCAATTAGCAGACCTCCAGTGGAAATCGGTGAATATGCACTGAATACCGAACACTGAGTACACAAGTTATTCACAATTTATTCGTCGATTTACCGTTAATCGTTTAGCGATATACAAAACATTCGATTCTGATAATTTTTTTCCAGTTTAATACGCAAAAGTTGAAACTGCTATGTACCTATATTAATAATATCACGAAAAACATTAATCCCATCTGTGTACATATGTTAATCGCACTGATTTTAATCAAAAAAAACCCGCATTAATCCACCGATGGTGAGACTGAACCCTTCTTACACTTCACCAGAATTACGAACTCAAATGTGGCCAATATGGTACTGGATACATATTTTCATCAGAAATTCCAAGAAGATCCAGGAATATTCAAACATTTAGTTTATAAAAAGAACTATTTGTCAATCCTGAACATATTGTTTATCGAAGTGATTAAAATATTGACATTAATAGTGTTTAACGACCTATTATATAAAAGAATAGTATACACAAATATAAGAAATTTCGTATATTTAGTCCACAGAATGAATTTTGCTTATAAATACGGAATCAAGATGCTTAATGAATACTTAATACTAAATCGTCAAAATGGTTTAGTTATAGTAAATGGAAACTTTGTGTAATTTTCGAATATATTCGTTGCAATTCAAAACCACTCGAGCCAATCGATGCTGCTCTAATTCTATACAGTCGCATAGTGTGGCTAGTCCGCTGTATGTGCTATACAACGCTCCAGATGTGACACAATAGAATGCAAGCGGCATCGATTGGTGTGATTGGTCTTGTTCGGTTTTGCACTGCAACGAGTATATTGTCATCTCACAATTATGTGCTCTCAGGTATTGTTTTGGTCATATCTCCATGAAGAATTATCCAATCATAATGAAATTTTGACCAGTTATTTGGAAATATCATAGCTTTGATTTACACCAACAAAACTAAAATCGGTACACAAATAGCTCAGTATGTAATCGGAGACTAAACTGTTTGATTACTATTATAATAGGCCTTCAAGTACTGTTTCGTTCATATCTTCGTAAAGAAATGTCCGAATGAAAAAAAAATCAATAGCGTTCTATGGGAATGTTGTAGCTTCCATTTGCCGTCAACAGAACTGAAATCGGTTCACAGATGGCTGAGAAACCGATGTGACATTATTTGTAACGCACACACACACATACACACACACACATACACACACACACACACACACACACACACACACACACACACACACATACATACACACAGACATGTGCTCAGTTCGTCGAGCTGAGTCGAATGGTATATGACACTCGGCCCTGTGGGCCTCGGATAAAAAGTCGAGTTTTCAAGCGATCTTAATACCCTTCTATTGATGTAAGAAGGGTAAAAGGGAAGTTAACATAATGAAATTTTGAACACTTATTTGGAAATTTTATAACTTTAATTTGGCGTTAACAAAGCTTCAATCCTGAGCTTCAATTTTGATTATCGATATGGATTCAAGATGCTTAAATAAGTACATATTCGTTGAAAATAGTAAATGGAGACTTTGTGTAATTTTCGAATATACTCGTTGCAGTTGAAAACCAGCCACTCGAGCCAATCGATGCTGCTCTAATTCTATACAGTAGCATAGTGTGGCTAGTCCGCTGTATGTGCTATACAACGCTCCAGATACGACACAATAGAATGCAAGCGGCATCGATTGGTGTGATTGGTCTTGTTCGGTTTTGCACTGCAACGAGTATATTGTCATCTCACAATTATGTGCTCTCAGGTATTGTTTTGGTCATATCTCCATGAAGAATTATCCAATAATAATGAAATTTTGACCAGTTATTTGGAAATATCATAGCTTTGATTTGACACTAAAATCGGTACACAAATAGCTCAGTATGTAATCGGAGACTAAACTGTTTGATTACTATTATAATAGGCCTTCAAGTACTGTTTCGTTCATATCTTCGTAACGAAATGTCCGAATGAAAAAAAAATCGATAGCGTTCTATGAGAATGTTGTAGCTTCCATTTGCCGTCAACAGAACTGAAATCGGTTCACAGATGGCTGAGAAACCGATGTGACATTATTTGTAACGCACACACACACATACACACACACACACATACACACACACACACACACACATACATACACACAGACATGTGCTCAGTTCGTCGTGCTGAGTCGAATGGTATATGACACTCGGCCCTGTGGGCCTCGGATAAAAAGTCGAGTTTTCAAGCGATCTTAATACCCTTCTATTGATGTAAGAAGGGTAAAAAATACAAACAAGTGAACGCTCTTCACTACTACACCCAAAAATGAAGTAGATCATTTGACAGCACTTCACGTGTGTTGGGTAGCATGCATATAATCAAGACAATATGAAAGGGTTTGTTTGTTATTCTCCCATGAGAATATTGACAACAAGACTCACCACAACGCTGGGCATAGAATGCTCTATGAATGATTGAACACGCACACTAGCGTTGATGTGTATGCTATACAGTATATGAGCAACATCAACATCAAGCGATTACGTCGATTGTAAACACGGTTCAGAATAGGTGCAAGCGTATTTATATTATTGTGAAAATTAATCCCATAGTTTTCTAGTATTTTATCACGTATTCGTAGATTCTAGTGGGGCGAGTGTAATAAGTGAAGTGTGATTTTTATGGTTTGTGCAATTACGCACCGAAAATGTGTGAGGATATAAGGCAATTAAAGCGAAAACTTGGAGTCTGGCTCGAGTATATTCCCTAGTACGGTTAGATCAATACGACGAATTTGTAGTTCAAAGGTAAGCAATTGTGTTGAAATTATGATTGCTCATTATTTTTACGAAATTTAAGTCTCCGAAACGTTTTTGTAGCTTTTAATTATATTCAAGACCTAATTTTATTTGCCAGGATTATATATTCTTGGTTACTGCGTCCATTTATTGGAGAAATTAAACATCTTTTTACGTTTGAAGTTGGATGGCTGCAGAATGTGATGGATATATGTACTATGCTGAGAATAGGTTCCGCTTCCCTATTACGAAATCGAAGATAGAACTAACGAATCTCTTCGTAATTAATGCCATACGTGCAACTGTCGGAGGCACGAAGCATTTCTTGACACAGAAATAACATTCATGCTTTGTACGAAAACAGTACAAAGAGCAACGAAAATTTTGTTACAAATTAAAGAAATGGAGTAGTCTAGAGTTTTTTTTTTTATTGTTTCTGACATTGGATTCGATCCTGTATTTTTAGGAACAGCTGTTACTGATTCAGTGGTTGATCTCACTAGGCCATGATGGATCGTGAGTAGATAGTTGAATAATGAGTATGAAGTTATAACTCTTGACAGCGCTTTCATTTTAATTTTGTATCTGTATCTGTATCTCAACAATCTGATAAATTATAAGGATACATTTTTTGAGAAAGTACGTATGGTTATTATATGCTACCTGATAAAAATTAGTATGATAAAAAATTCACCCACAAGACAGACAGACAGACAGACAGACAGACAGACAGACAGACAGACAGACAGACAGACAGACAGACAGACAGACAGACAGACAGACTGACTGAGTGACAGACTTTTTTTTTACAAGGGTTGAAAGGCCATCAAAAATCTGCGCGACAGACACCTGAGACACCACACAATATTCAGGCGAACAGGGTTGGGCTCCTGCCCGACCTGCTAAAAATGTGCCTCCCGGAAAATCCGGATCCCTTATCCTCCTAACCTGGGGGGGGGGGGCTGTGCTCATGCACTTCTTCTAAAATTTCGACTCCTGCTTTTTACTCCTGCTTCCCTCCGGCGTCGAGGGTGGTGCACCAGTTCCGGTAAAGGAAACTTCCGCACTGATGGTGCCCCGACTACCGGCGGTTATCGCAGGGGACGCTAACGCGCATTGCGCCGAGTTCGTCTTCGGGTTGCAGAGGTGGTCCGACAGTTCCGGTGGTGGATGACGTCCGCACTGGCGGTGCCCTACATACCCGAAGCACTTTCTTCTTCTTTCTTCTTTCTTCAGCAGTCTGGCTGTTCGAGTGCCGAGGTCGGCCCGACGATTCCGGTTGGCAGAAGACTTCCGGTTCACCGGCGCCCCGATGACCCGAAGCCGAACACTGCTCACTGCGCTGGATACTCCTCAGAACCGGCGCTTGTTTACTGGTCCCGTCTCCATTTACGCTGTAGCTCCGACAGTATTTGCGTCACGACTGTGCTTACCGCGTTCCACATGTCTTCCTCGTTGTACATTCGCTCTGCGATATTATCCGGCCTTGGGGCAGGCATTCCCCTTCGCAATTCCGTAAACCTCGGACAGTCGAACACCACGTGCTCTGGAGTCTCCTCTACGTTGGCACACGCCGGGCAGAAAGGTGACGACGCATGTCCACACCGGTGCAGGTATTGGCGAAAACATCCGTGCCCGGCCAGGAACTGTGTGAGATAAAAGTTCACCTCTCCATGCTCCCTGTTCACCCACGTCGACACATTGGGGATGAGCCGGTGGGTCCAACTTCCATTCTCCGTGTTGTCCCACTCCTGCTGCCATTTGACCATGGAGTCTAGCCTCGCCGTCTTCCTAACATTACTGGTTTCTCTCCGTTAATAGCATTCGATATCCTCTGCTAGGGTTACGCAGATTGGAATCATCCCGGTGATAACGCAAACTGCCTCCGACGAGATGGTTCTGTACGCACTCGTGACTCTAATTGCCATCAGACGAAACACGCTGTTCAACTTCCTGCGGTTACGTTTCGTTTTGAGCGCGGCTCCCCATTCTGGAACGCCGTACCGCAGTATCGAGGATGATACGGCCGCCAGAAGTCGCCTACTGCTGTCTTTCAGACCACCGACGTTCGGCATGATCCTTGCAAGCGCACTGGCCATTTTAGCCACCTTTTCGCAGGAATAGTCTACATGGGTGTTGAAATTCAATCGGTCATCGATCATCACTCTTAGATGTCTTAAAGCCCGCACGGACGGTATGACGTGCCCTCCTACGGTAATCTGCATCCACTGGGTCTTTCGGCAGTTGCATGGTGAGCAAGCTGCAACTTGACTGCATTCATCCAGTTTTCAACTGCTTCGGTCGACTCCGCCACCAGCATTTTTACTTCTTCCAGCAACTCTCCGGTTATAGTGAGGACGACATCATCAGCGAACCCGAAGATCTTCACGCCCTTGGGCAACTTCAGTTTTAGGACTCCGTTGTACATTATGTTCCACAGCGTTGGGCCGAGTATGGAGCCTTGCGGAACGCCCGCCGTAACCCTAATCGACTTCTGCCCCGAGTTCGTTTCGTAGACCAGAATCCGGTTTTGGAAGTAACTCTTAAGGATTCTACGCAAGTAGTGGGGTACCCACATACCATGCAGCGCTGTGGCGATGGCCTCCCAGCTGGCACTGTTAAAAGCGTTTTTGACGTCGATCGTTACTACCGCGCAGAACCGATTGCCGCACCTCTTCTTCTTGGACGCTCTCTCTGCAACATTAACGTCCTGATTGAATCCACCGTCGATCTCCCTTTTCGGAATCCAAACTGCTTTTCAGATAAGCCGGTCTCGCCCTCCGTGAACTGCGTCAGTCGATTGAGGATAATCCTTTCCAGAAGCTTCCCCAGTGTATCCAACAGGCATATGGGCCTGTACGATGCTGGATTCCCCGGCGGTTTCCCTGGTTTCGGCAGCAGCACCAAATTTTGGATCTTCCACTTATCCGGAAAGTAACCATCTGCTAGGCGTTTCTGCAGCACCATCCTGAACAAATCTGGAAACGCCAGTATCGCCTGACTGACTGACTGACTGCCTGACTGACTGGTTTGTTAATAATAACCAATTTTACTCTTGCAATCATGCATGTCCAGAAATTGTAACGTTTTATGGTACAAAAGATGAAACTTACTCGGAGTGGTTTAAATTTCGTTCAAATAGAGCACGTTCTAAAAAGTTTCGAAAATAGGCTCGTGATAGAGCTCCATTTTTACGTCCATGATTACCATGAGTCTCAAACGAACGAAAAATCAAGCAATCCTTGTTGATATTTGAATACACTCTAAAAGAACAATGTGCAAACATGTCTGTGATAAACCCATCCAAAGTTACACATGTTCAAAAAACACTGACAGGAATTACCACTCACCCTGTAGAGCCTCCTGAAAATGACTAGTTTGGTTCATAATTTACTCACTGTGTAGTGCTATTAACACGTACGTCCCCAACCCCTCTGAGACAGAAAATTTCAAATTTAAAATTGATGATACTCCATCGTTAGCCATCGGATTTTGTTGCAGTTTTTTGCAATAGATCACAAATATATCCTAGTTTATAGATCTGCACTGGTTATTCCGAAAATTTCCGTAGTTTCGGATTCCAAGGTGGGAGTACTGGGGTAAGTACCTGTCCAGGGATGGTGGACAAAACATTTATAGCAACGAAACATGGCATGCGGCATATCAAACTTCATGATTTTGCAAAACTAGGTCATCAGAAGACATTTTGAAGATTTCTGACCATACTGGCCACTAAAAGAGGCCCTGCAGGATCCGAGTTCCTCCGGAGGAGTGGCCATATTCAAATCGTTGCCAAAACCTGGCTTGCGACACATCAAACTTCAGGATTTTGCAAAACTAGGTCATCAGAAGACATTTTGAAGATTTCTTACCATACTGGCCACTAAAAGAGGCCCTGCAGGATCCAAGTTCCTTTGAGAAAGTGGCCATATTCAAATCTTTTCCAAAACCTGGCTTGCGACACATCAAACTTCATGATTTTTGCAAAACTTGTTCTTTGGAGAACATTTTGAGAGTGTTGGATCATACTGGCCACTAAGCGTAGCTCTGCGGACTCGAGTTCTTCCGGGAAAGTGGCCATATTCAAATCGTGACCGAAACCAGGCTTGCGACATATTAAACTTCATGATTCTGAGAGTATTTGACCATACTAGCCACTTAGGAAGGCACTGCGGAATCTGAGTTCTTCCAGGAAAGTGGCCATATTCAAATATTTTCTAAAACCTGGCTTGCGACGTATCAAACTTCGTGATTTTTCAAAACTTGGTCCTCGCAGGACATACTGGCCACTGAGGGAGGTCCTGCGGGATCCGAATTCCTCCCAAAAAGTGGCCATATTCAAATCTTTTCCAAAACCTGGCTTGTGACACATCAAACTTCATGATTTTGCAAAACTTTATCTATGGAGGACATTTTGAGGATTCCTGACTATATTGGCCACTTAAAAAGCTCTTGCGAGATCCGAGTTCTTCCGGGAAATAGGCCATATTCAAATCGTTACCGAAACCTGATTGCGACATATCTAACTACATGATTTTGCAAAACTAGGTCTTCGGAGGACATTTTGAGGGTGTCTGACCACATTGGCTACTTAGGGCGGTCCTGCGGGATCCGAGTTCCTACGGAAAAGAGGCCATGTTCAAATCGCTGCCAAAACCTGGCTTGCGACACATCAAATTTCAGGATTTGGCAAAACTAGGGCATGAGAAGACGTTTTGAGAGTTTCTGACCATAATGGCCACTTGAAGAGCTCCTCCGGGAAAGTGGTCATATCCAAATCTTTTCCAAAACCTGTCTTGCGACACATCAAACTTTATGATTTTGCAAAAATAGGTTTGTAAAGGACATTCTGAGGATTCCTGATCATACTGAACACGGAATTCTAATTCCTCCAGGAAAGACGCCATATTCAAATCGTTACCGAAACATCAAACTTCAAGATTTTGCAAAACTTAGTCTTCAGAGGACATTCTTAGGGTGTCTGACCATACTGGCTACTTGGAGTGGCCCTGCGGGATCCGAGTTCTTCCGGAAAAGTGTCCAAATTGAAACCTTTTCCGAAACCTGGCTTGTGACATAACAAATTTAATGATTTTGCAAAACTTTGTCTTGGATCAATATGGATCAGATCCTTTTCCACTCAGGCTGAATCCGGATCCACGATGCTCATATTATGAGATTTCGAGTCATTTAAAATTTTGCACTAAAATAATTCACACTATCGAACAATACAAAAGAAAAACGAAAATCCCGTTTCAACCGCAATACCACATTTTTTGTTGACATAAGTTCTTCTAACTATGGTTGTCTTGGCTAGTGGTCCATGCCCCAACTAAACAACTACTTTTAACAAAAGGATACTGTCGAGCTGGAAAAGACACGCACATTTTAGTGCACCAAAGCGTAACGAAATTCATTAAAAGAGTACGAAGAGGACGGACGGATTACAAAACTGAGGCGCAGGTTTACTTTTTCAATCGATCCTATGTGCATAAGCAGCTACGATAAAGTTTCCTGGAAAACGA